>JANHFN010008191.1:13550-25426 GCA_032468175.1 Toxicocalamus goodenoughensis
TGTATTCTTACTCATGTTTATACTTATACCTATTATCTTGTAAGTGATTGACAAATAAAATAAAATAAATAAATAAATAAACACTTATGATCAGTTTACACTGTGTTATCTTAAATCTGAAGTGTTTTTTTAGAGTTTGTATCCATTTTAAGGAAGAACAGATCATGTAAAATCATGAATCAGAACATGAGTCAATATCGTTCCTTTTCAGAGAGTATTCAGAGAGTGACTGTCCAGGAACGTATACAATGAGTGGTAAAACAAAAAAACAAAAAAAATCAAGATGGCTGCCCCAACAGGGTGATCAAAGTTTGGCCCATATGTGATACACATATAAAAGTTGCCTTTTTGATGACAAATCTTCAAAACAGCATTTTAAAAAGTCAAAATAAAGGTAATACTATTATATGCAATGCATATTACATTACAAAAATATTGTAATTATTATTGTAATTATAATTTAAACCTATCCATTAAATAAATAAAAATTAATATAATAATAATAATAATAATATTGAAATAACCAGGGACCAATGGAACAGTTTTTATCACAAATGTAAAATTAAGGCCCAACTTGGGGATGAAGAAAAGGTTTATCTTAATAACTGCAAGACTTTTGTAGTAATAACTGTTTCTAGTAGAATATACTCTGTAATCTATTTTATGAGTCCCTGTAGTCAGTTAATTTTATTGGTGTCCCAGTTTCCTCATATTTCAGGTGGACATCTTTACCTGTTTTGCCACATGTGATTTCCTCAACTGGATATCTTGGATAGTAAAGAAGGCATCCTGGACACACCAAACATTACTTTAGGAGTCAGCTATATCTCTGATAATGATGTCTTTTCTAAAATGCTGTTTTAAAGTAATTTGAAATAAACCCATTTCAAGCACACACACAGAGAAACAAGTTTTATCTTGGTTACACACATACCTGTACAGCCATCACAATCTCCCTTGAAATCATAAACAAGAAACAAATAAATAAGCTCTGAATTAAAACCGAAATGAAATGGTGCTACGGACAACCTGCCCCCCTCTCCTTTGGTTGAGTCCCTCATGGCTGAGGACACATCAAAGGTCAACGAGGTTAGACAGTAATAATAGCTAGAATGGCAGTGCTAAGGAATGGGGAGGGGACGGTACAAGGGTCGCTCTGAATAGCAGGCTGCAGCTCTTTTCATCTCTTCATTGAGAAAATGATGCTTTGGGTGGGACAATTTTTCTTCCCGCTTCCCGTACTGCCTATCTAATGTTCCTCCCACCCCTGCAAGCTATTCATAAAAGAGGGTGAAGGAAACAGAAGACTTGTATTCCCCACCGGCCCCAGTAATGAGAGGGGAGTGTCCACGACAGAGAGTGTGTCTCAGAGGTTGCAGCGATGAATTTGCAATGTGAATGTCTGGCTTGGTTGGAGAGAGGTCTGGTGGCTGGGAATGTGAAATGAGAAGCAGAAGAGAGAGTTTCTTTTGGGAACAGGAAGCTAGAAGATGATGAACTGAGACCATGAAAAGAAGAACAAAAGAAATATTTATCAATGGGTTCCTTTTATCAATATACATAAACTACAATAGAGTCTTCTAGGTTTTTTTTAGGATAGTTTGCACTGCAACTAAATGAGAACTGCCCAAATCATCCAGATCAGAAACAGCTTCTCCATAAGAGAGAGGCAGGGGCAATGAACAGGATCAAGTCAGAGCTGTGCTCTGGTTTTCCTCGCAATATGGAAGACTTCACAACCTGAATTAATTAGCCTCAGCTAATCAGAGGAAATGACAGAAATATAGTTTGGGACCATTGCTATGGGAAAGCTCTGGGCAGATGGTTTACATTGCATGGATCACCTGATTAGCCTTGCCTTGCCTTGCATCCATCTCCCAGTTCCCCTGAAGTAAAGAAACAGTTGCATCACACATCTCTCCCAGTTCTGCCAAGAATCAAATCAAATCAACCTTTATTGTCAGAGTACAACATGTGTACAATGAGATTAGCTGAGTCTCCCCTCACGAACCCCACCCCCAGCACAACTCACAGTGCAGACAAAAAAGAAAAATCCCTAACCCAGTTGAATCCTACTAACAAACACAACTATTTTATTGCACCATGTGAATTTATTGCACAATGCACCGGCCCCACAAGTCTATCATACTGTGTTGACATGAAGTAATTTTCTGTTCAGTAGTCTGACAGCCCACGGGTAGAAACTGTTCTTCAGCCTGTTGGTGTGACTGGCTATGCTTCTATACCTGCTACCTGATGGTAGGAGAGTGAAGAAGCGCTGACTGGGATGTGAATCGTCCCTGAGAATTTTCCTCACTCTTCTAAGGCAGTGAGCCCTAGTGAGGTCATCTAGTGGTATCGGGACAGCCCACGATGTTTTATGCTGTGCTCACCACCCTCTGTAATGTCTTTCTACCCACAGGTGGCTGTTAAGCCAGCATACCATACTGTAATGCAATGTGAGAGGACACATTCTATAGTGGACCGGTAAAAGGAGGTCATCAGTCATTGTTCCACTTTGTTCTTTCACAAGACCCTAAGGAAGTGGAGTCTCTGTTGGACTTTCTGGCCACCTGGGTTGTGTTGATTTTCCAGGTGAGAAAGAAAAGCTTTTAGTGGATGTTGCTTCTCCTTGCCATGACAAGAAAGCCTGAGACAGAAGAAGGGCATGGAATTACCCCCCTAAGTACTTTTTTTTGGGCAATTCCCTATTAACTAGCTAAGAACTATTAATCTACCTTAATAAACTACAAAGAAAAGATAATTTTGTAAATGCAGTAATAAAAGTTAAAATAGCAGGTATATGGAAGAACTTGTCATCAGGAATCTTTAGGAGACTGTTTGTCAACCTTACAACCTAGACAGATTAATATTATGTTGACTCTTGGCGACCACATAGACATATTTTCTCCAGAATGATCTGTCCCCCACTTTGTCCTTCAGTTTTCTAACAGTGCATCTATCATTGGTGTAATTAAGGCCATCCACCTAGTGGCTGCTAATTCTCTTTTTTCCTTCCACCTTTCCCAGTATTACAGAATTCTCAAGAAAGCTAGTTTTTGCACAATGTGTCCAAAGTATGATAATAATTTGACTCTGGTCATTTGTGTCTCAAGTAATAACTCTGTGTTTGATGTTTCATTTGCTTGTCATCTTGGCTATCTATGGTATTTTTAGAAGACCTCTTTCACCAAAGTTCAAAGCATCAATATTCTACCTTCAAAATCCAATTTTTGCTTCCATAGAGTTACACAGGAAAACCATTTACTGCACAATTCTGATCTTTGTAGATATCAGATATTTGAATATCTCTTCCTTTATGGAAGGCTTTTGAGGGTATTTAGTCAAGTATTGGCCTGCAGCATATTTCCTGCCTGACCACTTGTTCCTTTGCCATTGAAAATCCAGGAACTGCCTATCACTGCAGTATCTTCACTGTCAATTCTATAGGTGGTTGCTATATCTGTCCTTAGTATGGTCTTTATGTATCATCTCAGACTGCTTTTTTCACTCTGCTCCTTCACTTTCAGCACAAGAGCCTCCAGATCATTAGCCTTATCAAAATGATGTCAGTTTAGGGCAGAGTTTATTATTGATTCTCTAATTTAAAATCATATTGAACTTCCTGTCCAGCTCTTCTCAATCCATATTCAGCATGTAGTTTGACTAAATAAGGGTTAGGATATGCATTCTGTCTGGACTGTAGCTTCCTGTCCTGTGTGCAGAGTTTGCATGAAGACATTGAGATGTTCTAGGATTTCACTCTTCATTTCTTCTTGTCATTATGGTTGCTCTAGTGCATTATTCACTGGACTTTTTCTCTTTCTGAATTTCAATTTAACTAGGATTATATATATAAATCTAAACTTGTAGAATAACTTCAGTTTCTTCACACACATGCCTCTAGCATATTAATGAAACCAATCTCAAATGAATCATATAGCCAGATAGGCAATCATACTGATACTCTTACTCTTTTGCACTCTGATATGAGCACTGGCAATGTATTGAAAAAGGAAAAAGGGAAGGAAGGGAGGGAGGGAGGAAAAAAAGGAAGGAAAGGAAGAAAAAAAGAAAGAAAAAGAAAGATAGATAGATCTATGGAAATACTGTTTGCACAATACTCTTACTATACTAAGAAACCAAAAACAAAATAGTAGAAACTACCCAGCAGGTCACTTCCATTTTAGAAATGGCAATATTACTTTAGTGTTACCATGAAATGTTTTCGAAAAAGAACTTTTAAAAACTCCCTTCTAGCATGTTTGTCAAAAAAACACACAATCTTCCCACAGTTTTTGGAGGGCTGCTCTGCTTCATTAATTACTTGTCACTCAGAAGTAGAAGGTGGTAGAAAGTAGACTTCATTGCATGTGGGGAGTTTCTGTAGTTATCAATATCCTTTCCAGCCTCCCAAGAACAGAGAGTGCCATGAATCAATATACCATCATGACAGATGGTGAGGTCCCTAACAGGTTGTCACTAGGTTTGCTGACCTCTTTGTTTCTCTGTAGCACCAAAGTGTGGCAATAGCAACTTCTATGTTAGTCTTTGGAAGAGGCAAACCATGGCATTCAAGAGTCAGCCAGAAAATTTCTCCTCAAACAAATAGATCAACTTCTTATTAATAAGGTATAGGAAGAAAAGGAAACCAATGAGCTATATAATATAGGGAGCGGATTAGCAATTATTCTAAAACAATCTGGTTTGGTGTATCTTGAACTCTCTTCAAGATAAAAATCTGAAACTCATTCTGCCCTCTTTATGAAACCCAAATTCCTGCAAATCTTGGAAGTGACATTTGGCCTGCTGATATTTTTATTCACCTCACACTCCAAGGAGCTCACTGACTGGAATTCAATAGAAACTGTTCTCTGTGTGAAAGTAATTTCAGAAAGTAATCTAGTTTATGGAAATGAAAGGCATCAAAACACACACAAAAAAGCCCACTGTTTCTGTAGAAGTGCTCCGCTTCAAATATTTGACATGGAAATTTATCTAATCCCTCTGGGGCACACAGGTTTCACAAGTGTTAACGTCATTCAAAATGGATTTCACAAATGTTTGTTTGGGATTCCCAAGCATACAAATAATGGAGAATATCAAGGCATCCTATGAATCAGTCTTAACGACAGAGATCTTGGCTATTTCAGAAGGTTAAAGGGTATGAATTTTAATTTGGGATGATGGAAGAAACCATTCCCCTGTCCATTTATTTAGTGTGCATGCTGAGGGCAAATACCATTCAGCACTCCTGCATCCTAGACACCAGTTTTCTCTAGTCCGCAAGAAGGATCTGATGAATCTTGTAACAGAGATGAAAAAGGCCTTTAGTTAGATGCCAGAAGAAAGGAGCAATTCAATTTATTACATTAGAAAAAGGAATGCCCAGCTAATGAAGAATAAATAGATACCTCAGAGTACTTTATAAAATGGAATTTATTATTATTTTTCTTTGAAATGAGAAGTTGGCCTGTTTCAAACCAAAGGACTTTGGTTTGAAACATCTTCATTTCAATCGAAGCTCAGGGTTGAAGTGTGGGGTCCTTAGTCTCTCTGCGCATGGCTGTTTTCTTGCACATTTCATTACCCCAACTAGGAAACATCAGCAGATGATCCTAGCTTAGCTGATATTACCTAGCTGGGTAATGAAATATGTGCAAGAAAGCAACCAGGCTCAGAGAGCAACAAGGACCCCACAGCTTTATTTAATACACAGAAACTCTGTCACCACATACAATATTTCTTTGCTTTATCACACATCCATCATAAATTATAAAAAGTCTCTTCTTTACATTTGTATTTCCAACATTCATTTTAAATACCTTTATACATTTTTGGCAACTTGCCTAGAGTTAAATACCAATGATACATCATCTTATAGACATTTTAAGTTACAATTTAATGTAAATTTTAAACCTTTGTTTCACATATTCTCCCATTGTTCAAGCATTACATTATATGCAAAGTTCCTTGGCCACTGAATCATACAATGCTTTATATGTTCCCTTTCCAGATTCAAATTCAATAACATTTTATAGACCTTAGCAATAATATGTTCATCACTACCACACATTAGGATTTCCAATTTATTTTTAGTGAAGTCAAACCCTTGATCCCTTTAATCTAATTTAAATCTTTCTTTCAGTTGTAAATATGTAAACCAATGGCAGACATGACCTTCTGATTCAGGGTAGGGTCACCAAAATTAAAATATATTATTTTACCATAAGTCCACCAGTTCAGCTTCGTCACCATTTCTTTTCTGAAAAAAGCTTCCTGTGGGGAAACCCAAAGAGGCACTTTTATAGAAATCCTTGTTTTGTATTTATTCCAAACTCTCAGAATGGCACATTAGAAAATGGTTGTTGAAATCAACATAGGCTACCATGCCATCCAAATCTTAAGTAATGGCCTTCTAAGTCAAATAGCCTCTTATTCTGCAGGTTCACTCATTCTTTTAGTCTGATTAAACAGCAAGCATCAAAATACAATTTCAAATCTGGTAAACCTAACCCCTCTGTTCCCTTAGCATCTTGCAGTAGTCTGTATCTAATTCTTGGGAGTTTTTTCCCTTGCCAACTGAACTTAGAGATATCTCTCTGCCATTGTTTAAATGGAATATCAGTTGCAAGTATTGGTAATGTCGGAAACAAAAAGAGCATCTTTGGTAAGTCAGCCTCTATTTTCTTATGGAAAAAGCATGAACTGGACTTGGGTTTGACATATGTATCTGAGCAGACTCTCAGTTGTGAAGAATCAGGATCATACCTTATGTTCTAGTAGTCGAACTGATTTATTGCTGAAGCCTATATACAAGAATCTAGTTGACTAATGGTGGTCAACACTAAATTAGAGCGAAACAAGAGTTTATAGAATTCTAGAAAATTCTAAAACAGCTTAATGCCTAATTGTCTAAGGAACCACCTTTCCCAATAGGAACTTGGGAACTTTTTAATCGTAGTAGGAAGGGCCCTTTCAAAGATACCCCTGCTATAAGAAACTCATCCCTCTGGCACAGGGGAAGTGCCTAAACTTCCACAGGAGTTGCAGTTAGTCATAACCCTGTCAACCTTTAGGAAATCTGTAAAGTATTTATTTTACTGTCTTTTAAAGTATTTTTATTTTAAAAATTATTTTGAATTTTTAATTTCCTATATTATATCTTCTTATTTTCTTTTGCTGCCTTTTGTGCTCATCAAAACATTTATAAAATTAATGAATAAACCAGATGAACTGCTCCATCCCTGGACCCTGTCATCATGGCAGGCACAATGCAATAATTTATTCTCTTCAACTGGAGTCATCCTTTGACACACACCCCCAAATGGTGGAGCAAGACTGGTAAGGCCCCTCATGCCAATGATATAAGTCAGTGGTGTCCAACCTTAAGACTTGTGGACTTCAACTCCTAGAATTCTGAGGAATGCTGGCTGGGGAATTCTGGGAATTAAAGTCCATATGTCTTAGAGTTTCCAAGGTTGGACACCCCTGACATAAGGGTTTGTGGAGAGTAATAATTGTACATTACACAGTGCTACTTCTTTGTCCCCTCATAGCTGCATCTCAACAGGAGCATCTATGAGGAACCAATTGAGATAGACTAGATATGGGCCATAATTGTTTGATTAAAGCCCTGCCCTTTGCCATTTTTGCCAAATAAATAAATAAATAAATAAATGGCTGGGGCTTTAGTTGAACCCACATCCACCATCTTGATTTTTTTTACAACCTCCCCCCGCCCCCCAATTTACCACTGTTCTCCCACTGTTCTCGCCTTACCTTAATGGAAAACATGTGGTGGACTAAAGCCATAATTGCACACAGCTCAGGAAACTGCCCTTTCTCAATGCTTATTTCCAAAATGTTACTTCATTCAACTGTTCCACTTTCAGTTACAAAATTAGAAATCAAAGATTAACTTTCTAGGGCCAACGCTCCCCTCCCTTAGGTCCATTTATCTCTGTCTATAATCAGTCAATTTTTAAAATTAACTGATAAAAATTAAGAGACAGACCATTTAATTAAAGGTCTTAGTTTAAATAATGCCACAGCCAGTTGGTTTATTTTGTATCAAATTACCTTATCTTCCTGCCCAAATGAAGAAATGTATGTATAGTGCTTACAATGATCATATTTGTACTTAACAATGTTTTCAGAGAACAAAATTCAGATGAAAGGTTTCTGAAGGTGGACTGGCACCTACAAAGCAAAAGTAGGCAAATAACTGAGAAGAATTAATACTGAAATTATGAACTGTACCAATGAATTTTTATACTTTTTATACTGTCTTTGGGGAATCAAACATTTTCCGTTTCTCATTTTTTTATTCTTAATTTCACTAACTCAATCACTTTAAGCAGTTTAAATATTTTCCCAAAGGTTAACACAATTTTGTCTAATAACTCATTGAAATATATATCTCAGTATACCTATTTTTGAATATTATTTTAATACTATACAATAGTAATTATAGATTTTTGACAGGGTAAAAGAAATAAAAATCACAGCAGTGTAGATTTCAAAGAAAAAATAGCATTCCAATTTATACATTACTTTGAAAATATCAAATTAGTCAACTTCCCAAAAAATGTAAACCAAATCAATGTTTTCATCATTCTCCTGTTTAACTTAGCTCGTTGTATTCATTCTTGAGCTATATAGAATTCATGAGATATTCCCAGATCCCTTTACCCTTTCTTAGATTTAGATTTACTGGTGTTTTTACCTTACTTGTGTTTTTTATTATTATTTTTAACTACACAAGTATTGCACAAAAGATGTAAAGTTTGAATGAAGACTGCATTTTTGCATTTTTTTTTCATGGACATGGATGCATCAGTAACATAGCAATGCTTTGAACACACCGATTGCTATTGCAAATAACTCATGTTCCAGGACTGCAATTAATTATTTTTAGAACATATTTTAAATGTATTAATTGAGGAGGCATGGAACTCTCAAAGCATAATAAACTGTAATAACATAGAAAGGAAAGAGATGTGTGTGTGTGTGTGGACCTCTCATCCCTACTGTAGATAATAATATCACACAGACATTTTTTTGCCAAGCTCTTAATCTAGGAAAAGCTTGATTTCCAGCTTCAAGTTATTCTGACCTCTTAAATGCAATATATGCATATCTGGCTTTGTAGGTTTGGTTTATTTCTAGTACTTGTGCATTTGAATGTCGGGATTCATAAACAGAAGTTTCCAGCTGGATTTCCTCTGATCTCCATGCTTTCTGTCCAACTGGCTGTTCCACTTAGATCTGATCTTTACCCCCTGCGGACAGTGTGCTCCAATAATCTTCTGATAAAGAAGCACTTGCTGGAGGAGGATGAAGTTGGCCTGTTCAACGCTGAGTGGAGCTCTAATTATGAATTAAACAAAAAACAAAGAAGGCTGGTGTTTGCTGCTAATGATATGTTTGGTAAACCTGTTTAAAACAATGCAGCGTGTGTCCTTCCTCCATATGCAAATTGGCAGTTTAATGGTATGTCCCCTGTTGAACAGCAATTAGAAATAATTTGGTCCTAAGATTTCGGCATTTGTCTTTATGTCAAGTTTACGATTAAAACCCCTTCATGTTGATTCAGGGTGTGACTTAGTTGCTTAAGCCTTCCACATGCAATCAAACCATTCACAAGCGCAGCGGCGTGGAGACACGGCGGATCAAAACATTGCAAGCCTTCCATAGTTAGCCGCTTAATGGCCCAATCTTAGGCATTCCGTATTAGGCCCCAGAAAAAGAAATGAAGCAAGAAGCAAGGTTTCTTCCTAAACCAGAAAGCTCTCTTCTTCACCAGGGTCCAAGGGACAGGCAACCATTACAGCCAAAAAGGAATATCAGCTATATGTTTAAATACCATCTTCCTGGGTACATTACATTGGAATGGCAACATCCACTTTTGCATGCATGGGTAGTGACAAGAGAAGTACACAGGCTAATGGAGGTGAGCACCTTTTGGAGATGAACCTGCACTTTGCTTGTGTCTTTCCTAGAATTGGGGCTGCTGGCCAACGATTATCCTTATTCCTTTTCAAAATCATAATTCAGTTGATATGTCAGATTTTCACTTAAATGTGCGAAAGCAGGCCAAATCATGAGACACAGCAAAGTGCTACTTGTATTCTGGCACCAGTCCACTGCAAATTGAACAGAATGAGCTAACTAAATAATAATTCATTTTGTAGCATTGTCCCAGGCAATATTCTATTGGAGAAACTACAGCTTTTCTATGCCTTCCTTTTTCCAGATGTTGCCATGATCTTAAGCTAAGTCATTGTTCTCTTTGCAGTTTTAGGCATCTTGGTTTGCTGGCAAAGACACATGTAGGAATCAATCATAAATACTGATAAATTTGAACATTGGAGAGCAGGACTAATATTTAAGTTCTGCTTACACAAGATTTGAGCAATATGGCGACCTCAAAGCTCTCTGTTGTTACAGTGGATTATACGGTTTACTTCATTTTTTAATTCATTTCAGAAGTGTGGTGCTTCCACTGGTTTTGAACTTCCATAAGCACGTGATGTATAAATATTGTAAGGAGAAGATCATCTACATTTTACTAAATTACTCTGAGAAGATCTGAAAAGAATTTCAGTTTCTGGTTCTAGAGAATTCCATGGGGAGACAAGTTTTTCAGGCTTTTACTTTCATCTGAATTCTGTATTCTTTGAAAATGTGACTGGTATTTCTCTTTCCAATTTTCAGGCATCAGAGTTTTTGGGTGTGTGTGTGTGTAGTTTTGTGTATGCTAATAATATGTAGCTGAACAATCTGTTTCCAACATTAGACAAGAGTATTAATAATTTCCAATCACTGAATTCCAAACACCAAAATTAAATTAGATATCATTTCAAATAACAATGCCACACATTTACTTTAAATGAATTTAGTGTCATTTCAGTGTTTGGTGTGCAGTGGGTGGAAATATGACTCCAGCAAGAAGTGTCAACATCTGCTTTATTAATTTTATTGAAGCAGTACATAGAGTTACATGGACCATTTCTCCGTGTGTTTGGTTAATATTTTTAGTGGAAAATTGGTGTTAGC
Organism: Toxicocalamus goodenoughensis; assembly: GCA_032468175.1. NCBI lineage: Eukaryota > Metazoa > Chordata > Lepidosauria > Squamata > Elapidae > Toxicocalamus > Toxicocalamus goodenoughensis. The sequence goes on from JANHFN010008191.1 coordinate 24,612, forward strand.
TTCAAGTTAGGTAAACTTACATTTGCCTTACAAAAAAATGGTATGGGAGTGGAAAGTCAATTTTACAACTCAATAACTAGTCAACCTTGATCAGAGTCAGATCATCTTTAAGTTACACAGATAATCAAGAAGGTCATGTCAAAGCCAAATTCTGTCAAAGAAGATTTAATCTGTTGTCTGTATGCAAATGAGAAGCAGTTATATCACATGCATAAACTCTAATTTTAACACCATGTTCAGATGCTGCATGATTGGGAATTTTCAATTTCTTGATATATGAAATATTATTCCTTTTTTTCTTCTTTTAAAAAAGCATACATTACTCTGGGTGCCTAAGAAGCAGAATGTGTAATTTACTGTTATTATTTTGCAATTTGTCTTGATTATGAGATAGGAAAAAGACAATTCTGAAGTTACATAATACAACTGCATTTGACAATAGCCTGGATCAGATATCTGGAAACATAGTCGATTCCATGTGATATACTTCACAAATAAAAGGATTGAAGAAGTGTTGATAATTGCCTCTAATCCAGTTCAATCATTCTTCCTGTCAATTATATTTTAGCAAGCATTTCTTACATATCAGATCACTGCTGTTTTCTCAGTAGAGATTTATAGTGTCTTATGGTGGCACCCAACCATCACTGTGCTCAAATAATATATATATTATATCATCTGCCATCATCAGGCTTTTGTATTGTGTTTGTCTGTGGGTCAGACTTTTACAGTGGTTTTAGTTTTAAATTGGGGCTAGCCTATTGCTGTGCCAGAATGGTTTTTTCTTCATTCTGATTGGTTGGGAGTCTTGGTCT
>JANHFN010008192.1:5212-20490 GCA_032468175.1 Toxicocalamus goodenoughensis
ATAACACACAACCAGCATACAGATACACTGAATAGTAAAATGTAGGTTTTACTTCCTGTAAATGGGTAAACAAAGTCTAACAAACAGTCCAAATCATACAAGGTTAAAGCAGGTAGTATTCAATACAATCAGTCCAGGGATAACTCAAAAACAAAGTCCAGTATCATAAACAAAATTCAGTAAATGGAGTTTGCTAACAGTTTGCAAGACTCACAGCAATTCCAGCAGAACGATGATCAAACAAAAGGCAATAGGGAAATGTAAGAAGAGAACAAACCAGATTTCTGGCTCTATCTTATGGCCATCAGAGGAACCTCAGACAATCACAATTACAGCACTCTCTTAAAGATACAACAGTATTAAATAACTATCCTGGTTTATATATTACCAACCCAACTGTTAGGTGACTATCATTCCTAACAAACAACATGCAACTTCTATAAATATTCTAGACATGACTGGAAACCTCCTTCTCATTTTAACCCATTTGCATCTTCAGGGTTGCTTCTTCTAATAGGAATGTAGAGAAACAGATAGATGAATGATAAAAATGCCCACTTCAGGCATGCTGAAAGTTGTTTTTTTTCCCCCATGACAAAAAGTAAAATTCTGTTTCATTTTAGGGAGCATAATCACAGTTGCCTCTAGTGGCTTACAAGAGTCTCAAGGGCTGAAAAATCGCCCTCTAGTTAGCCTTTTATAAATCAGAAAGATTACCTTGGCTTCTGTTTGGAATACTACATGACACCAGTACAAATGCAGACCTTATGTGCCTTTTGTCATTCTCATACTGTTGCAAATAGAAACACAGAAGTGACCTCATTCTGTGCTTACCTAGAGAGCTGTAATAGTTCAATGAAAAGAAAAGAGGCATTTCCATATAAGGAAACACTTCTGACGTTCCTGAATATGTGCAACCTTTGACCCGCCTAGAAAAAATATATCTTGAAAAGCTGAGAAAATAATCCCCACAGCTAGAAATGATTTATTATAATCTTCATTTTTTTTTACAAACAGGGCTGAAGGTGTTAAAGGAGAAATTTCTTGGAGATTTTCAGGGTGGAAAAGGGCTATTAATCTTGAAATGCACTTATTGATAAGAAAATGGGAGAGGGGGACTTCCCAACTGTAATTTAGTCTCTGCACAATTTTTTTCTTTTTTTCTTTAATGTGTCCTGAGTTTTTCAGAGAGTTAGTCCCCTGAAGGTAACTTATAGAGGCTTCAGCAGATGGCAGCATCTGGCTGATCTTGGTTGGGCTTGAAATTATCTAGCTAGAACTTTGATAGGAGACAACTGGGGATTTGTACAGGTAGCCCTTGACTTATGTCTGCAATTGAGCCCAAAATTTATGTTGCTAAGTGAGACAGTTGAAGAGTTCTGCTCCAGTTTATGGCCTTTCTTGCCACCATTGTTAAGTGAATCACTGCGGTTGTTAAGATAGTAAGTTGGTGGTTAAGTGAATCTTATTTCCCCATTGACTGCATTTCAGAAGGTCACAGAATGGGGACCACATGACTCCAGGACCCTGAAATTGTCATAAATATGAACAGTTGTCAAGTGCCTGAATTTGGTACTTGACAATGGGGATGCTGCAATGGCCATAAGTGTGAAAATAGCAATAGCAATAGCACTTTGATTTATATACCACCTCACAGTGGTATATTGCTCCCAACAATCTGGGTCCTCGTTTTACCAATCTCAGAAGGATGGGAGGCTGAGTCAACCTTGAGCCTGTTGAGATTCGAACAGCCAAATTTGTGCCACTGTGGCTCAAAACAGTCATAAGTCACTTTTTTCAGTACCATTGTAACTTTGAAAGGTCAATATATGAACTGTTGCAATTGAAGGATTACATGTAGATTAGGCTGGGAAATATAGAAAACATTCTGGAATATGGCAATGGGAAGCAAGATGTTTACTGTTGCCAAGAAAACTTAAGGATGTATCCAGGTAACCAAGAGAGTCAATCACCAGGAGACTTGAAGGAAACTATAGCCTACTTTTAATATTATCAGTCAATATAATCCTTAAGGGAAAAGGGGTACAGTGATAATTCTACATATTTTATTTTGAAATGGGTCTGCAAATCCAACCTTTCTATACAGAGATTTTGCCTGCATCTACAGTATTTCCTTCCCATCAGGGAAAAGAAATGGTTGGGAAGTGGACATATAAACTTGTATGCAACATGGTGAGCTGGCCAGGTTGAACATGAACAGAATACTTGAGTATTTATTCACTAAGAGTATAAAAGCACTCAGTATTAGATAATAGGATGGATACACTGAATCTTGGAAATGCAATTTTGTGTGGGAGATAGAAGAACCAGAACAATGATTATAACATTATATGAAGAACAGATTTACAAAATGATTTTGATAAAATCATTGCCTTACAACTTGATCTACTGTCCAGGGTGGTTATAATGATGCAACAAGAATGTGCGTATGTGGATATTGTGTACTGTAGACTGTTGTGTGCTCCTGAAAAACTGCTAGTATGAAGATGAATAAACAAATAAATGCCTTTTCCCCTGCTGTTGATTTATTCTGCCTCCCCAAAACCCCTGCTAGATTTTTATTTTGTACTTTGATATATAGATGCACAAGCATATATGGTCTCTGCCCAGTTGCTGAGTGAGTGTGGCCTACCAGAACTTTTGGGAGGGCCATTTTTGCCTTCCCCAGAGTCCAGAGGCTTCCCTCAGGGCTCTGGGGGGCTAAAGCAGCCTCCCCCAGGCTCTGGAGGCTCTATGAAAGCCAGAAACAGGCCTGTTTCCAGACTTCTGGAACTTTGGGGAGGGCCATTTTTTGCCCTCCCAGAGCCTCCATGTAGACCCTGTACTTATCTGCATCCAAAATGGGCCTTGTGAAGACTCTTGGGAGAGAAGGGGTGAGGTGGGCAGGGTCAGCCGGTCAGTTCAACTATCGGTTTGGTGAACCAGATGTAAATTTTACATCTGTTTCACCCAAATTGGTCTAAACCAGCTGAATCCCACCCCTGCCTGGGGAGGGGGGGGCGGAATGAGAAAATGATTGGCTTAAACCCAAAGGTGCTTTTTCAAAATGCAACTGGACTTTCTTTATTTTTTTCCTTGAACTGAAAAAGCTTCTTGGATAAGAAGTGAAAAGTCTTCAAGGAAAAACAAAGAAAATTCATCTGTCTTTTGAAAAAGCAGTTTTGGGACAAACATGACCTGGATTGACTGAGAATCTCCATAGATATTTGGCTGGCTTAAAGCTACTCAGCTGGCTTTTGCCTAGAGCTCAGATGTTCCGGTTTTCAACCCAGTGTCTCTAACCACTATATCAAACTGGCTCTCATAGTAAAGTATCTTGTAATGATATTATCATATTATAATGCTAATGTAATGTAATGATCTAATGTTGTAAATATATAGAAAACAAATATCATATTGAGAGGTTTATAAGGCAGAATCCAGCATGATGAAATTGAAATTTAAACGAAGGAAATGGGCACTGCTGCTTTGCTAATTGGATTGCAACTGAGACGACGGTCTTGGAAGGATTTGGCTATTAAATCTCCCAGGAAATGGAACAGAAAAAAAAATGTTAACAACAATAATTGTTACAAAGGAATTGTGGGAAGCCACCCTCCTCCTAGAAGAATGAAATATTTTGAGGAATATTTTTTTAAAAAAGCAGAATATTATATTTCCCAAAGGGAAAAATGGAGGAACATTCTCTTGGAGACAGAAAGCAACCCCGACCTTTTCTTAATAGCTCACAGCAGATGTCAGCACTTAAGAGATAAAGAGCTTATTAAAAGAAGACAAGTATCTGGATAGCTCTATTCATAAGCAAATAGCTATCACTCAAGATCCAACACAGGATAAAGCCATTAAGCCACAATAGGAATTATTGTATCACCAAACGTCAACCAAACTTACCTCAGACAAACACCTAGGATTTGTACTTTGCCTATAGAGCCAGCTATCACCCCTACATAACCCCTATATGACCCCATAAGAGTCTGACAACATGTTCTTGCACAGGAACAGGAAGCTCAAGTGCAAAGCTCAAAGAAGGTATAAAAAACCCTGACCCTCAATGCCATTTGTCAGCTGTACCAGAATCATTTGCTTGGTCGTTTCCAATCAGCCTCCATTTTGTCTCCAGTGCCTTCCTCCGGGCTTGGAACTGAACCAGAGAGATATTTCTTCCCATAGGATAAAGATGTTAACAAATCAGAGAATATGTCTCCTTTTGCCACTGATTGTATATTTTTGCTGGCCTCATCATTTGGTATGAATCTAAACAATTGTAGAATAATCCAGGGGTGTCTTTAGAACTTTGCAACAGTCCAACAAAGCAAGTTTTAGATAACAGTAAACCTTAATTCTGTCAGGATCTCCTGGGATCACATGGAAGATCCTCCAAGGGAGAAAAAAAGAAAGAGAGGTATTCCCCCCCTTTTTTTGCACACTTAACAGAAGCTCATCTCTCCTTCTGCCCTTCTTTTGTAGAAATGACATGACTGAGAAATCAATAATCAGCACTGTAAGGTCAGGAAGGAGAAACCTCCCAAATGTGAGTCTTAATTTCAGGACCAAATTGCCTCCTGTCAGCAGAGGTTTAGCAGAACTGGCAGCTAATTAATTATCAAGAAAGAGTGGAGAGAAGTCATGAGGGGTTGATAGCCTCATCCTGGTGTCTTTGGACTTCCGAGTCTTCCACTGGTTGGCTCTTCATAAGAACAAGACGTTGCCTGAGAGAGAGAAAAAATCAAACATGAAGTGAACAATTACTGGCAAATTCTGGGATGGGGGAGAAAACACCCTCTTAAAATGCAAACATAAAAATAAATTAACATTCAACAGTTTGATTCCTCTTTCTGCATATTGCTTCTATTTTTACTCTCTGCCACGCACAATTTTATGTTCTTAGAGGGCCGTGAGGCAATCTATTGATTTTTTCCCCTCCTCTCTTTAACTCATGCAACTGAAATGTGACTTGCAAAAGATGGATCTGCCAGTCACTTCACATTAAGGTTTCCATTATAATTGGACAATTTTTTGCAACAAAAAAAAGAAAGAAAGCTTAGATTTAAATTATCTAGAGGAAATATTTTATGCAATAGTGACAAACGGCTGTTATTAAACAGTTGCAAGCTGTTGGAGACAACCAACTGTTCCAGACTGTTGTGGAGACTGGCAGGTTTTTTGTTAACTCCTACAGATTTGAGATGCAGTGAGTGAAAGGCAATGGTTATAGCTGAGCACCTGTTTGATGAGCACATAGTGTCCTGCATGATTCTCAAGTTACATTTTTTTTCTGCAGGATCCAATCTGGATTGGTCAGTTGGACCAAAGGTTTAGTCTTCTGAGCTTGCTAGATTTTTAGTTGCTAATTGGGTGTTGATGGCAACAACAGCCAAAAACCTAATAGGCAGCCATCAACACCCCAATCAACAATTAAAAAGCCACACATGCAATTGTTTGAAATAACAGTCAATGATTTAATATCCAGCCATCAATCAACAATTAAAAAGCTACACACAACCAGGCACCATATAAATACCATACACAGAATAGCCCAAAGCACACACTCTGCTAGGGAGAAATTCCCTAAGGATGTTTCCAGCACAAGTCTGAAAGCTCAGAGGACTAAACCTGTGGTCTCGGTGACCAACCCAGATTGGATCCTGCAACATTTAACCTGAGACACATATATTCACATATATCTTTTCCTGTATTGATAGACTGTTGTTCACAAGAACATCTGAGGAAGGGAGAGGGATGTCAAAAAAGATGAGATAGTTGCCATGACTGTGTGATTAAAACTCAACATCTTTTTTATGCGTGCTTTTAATGAGTGCAGAGAAAGCTAATTTGTAGTATTTGAAGACAATACTTGTTGAATGTATATTGGTCTTGCAACATTGGAGTGTTCTTTGCACTCAGTGGCATCATTAGCAGCCAGATCTGATTAGTTATGTGATAAAGCTTCAGTTGCTAAAATGTTTAAAGGTTATTTTCAAATAAAACTAGTGCTAAAGCAATAGCCAATTAGTGATATAAAAAGACCGAATCTATTGAACTCCTGGAGAATGAATGTTGGGTCTCAGGACAGGTCAGATGACTCATAAGAATGTTTGTTGTAAATGTCTTGCATTCTCTCATTCCAAATAGGTATACTTTGTGACAACTGAGATCAATATTCAGTACCTACAATATAAGGAGACTGTCAGAATATTCATGAAATGACAGAGACATGGTTAACAAGGCAGTCAATGGGAGCTGACTTGGGGGCTGAGATTGGAAGGAATCTGGGTGTGGCTTAGCTCCATGCTCAGCTCTGAAGAAATGAAACATTTGTGCTGTTTAAAGTGAAACTGAAAACTCTCTCTGCTCTGAAGCTGCTGCTTTTGTTTTGATTGTAACTCTGTACCATGTTGGAAGAACCTACTTTGGTATTGTACATTTACTTTATGTGTTATTATGTATATAAAGAAGTTAATGAATCCTGCTGAATCAGTCATCTGTGTATGCTTTCTGGATTTGAATTTCTGCTGCAAAATCTAACAGAGATTATCAAATCAAGATGGAGCGACAACATCAACAGTTTTGCAGGCCAAATTGGCAAAAGAAATCTCAAGACCATATTGGTTGGAAATATGCAGAAGAGGCCTTCATCCTGCAGTGGATAGATAATGGCTAGAATGATCAGAATAGAGCTGGAAGGGACCTTGAAGGTCTTTTAATTCAGGCCCCTGCTCAAGCAGGAGATCCTATGATGATGATCCAATCAGTACAAGATCCTATCTCTCCCTGGGTCTCTTATGTGCAGCCTGAACCAATCAGCCTAGCCCAATTTTGAGAAATACTTGCCTAGTGTGTGGCCCAAACCTAGAGACAGCACAGTGAAAGTCCAACCAGATTGAGTCCAATCCTTTATATACTTACATCTAATGGAGAGCATCTTGCCAAATTATAGTTATAAAAGATCTGTCTGAAATGGTATAGGGTAGAGTTCCATATACCATCATCCAAATTCCCTTCCAACTCTGTTATTCTGCTTAAACTTTCTAATCTGCTAGATATATCTTGAGAGATTCTAGGTTATAGCTATCCTGAACCTCTTCCCCCTTCCTCTTGGGACTATGCAGCCTCTTAATCTGGACTTCTTTCTGGGAAAGCTGTCTGTTGCCAAATATGTCATTCCTTGTTCTTGCAGGTGCACATCTAGCCTGTCCCCAAAAGGTAGGATTTTGTTTACCCTGTTGTGGGGATTAAAGTGACAGTGGAAAAAAACTAGTTAGAGGAGGGTGAGGATCAAAATGTAATAAATGGACATGAGCATCTTAAGTGGGGAGGGTATATGGCAAGAAATGATAGCATACATATGTTGAGAACATTGTATAACTGCTACAGCTTATATAATGTCAGAAGTTGCTGTAATTTGTCACACTTCTGCAAATGTACATCATTGCAAAAAATAATCTAGCCTAAAGTCGGAATGCTATTGCTGTAACTGCTATGACTATTACTATGCTTACTAATAGTCAAGTGCCAAGGAAATTAGGAGATTCAGGCACTTCAAATGATTATAAAGATTTATTGCAAGCTTAAACTTGCTACAAGAATCTGAACTACTTACTAATGGTCAAAGGAAATTAGCAGGAGTTAAAGGAATTTAAAGTGGGCTGAACTTAGATCTCTTGTGAACATGCAAGGACTCATGACTGATTATGTATTTGACCCCACCCTCGAGCTCATGCTACATTAATATTAGAAGCATTGCTACTCCCGCTCCTAAAATTACTGTACTATATGGAATTGCTATACAAATGTAGCATATTTTAAATATGATCCCACTCAGCCTAAACCTTTATGTCTCAATATTATAATCTCTTTTATGATCAAATGTGTTTCCCTGAAATAAGTATCACATTAAACAATCAGAAAAGCCTGTTGCGGTTTAGTTAGAAGCACTTTTTTTTCTAATATTTTTTTTATTTTATGCAAACAGTCCATCTTCCGTTTAAACAGTGTGTCATCTGGGTACAAATATCTTGTGCAATAACAATTACAATCAATACATATTCATTACTATAATATCAATTCTCTATTTGTACTTTATACTACTATGCATAATATATCTAATTATTATAACAATCCCCTTCTTAGCATATTTAATTCTTATTCACATGTTTACTATTTTTTACTAGTCTTCTTTAATTTCTAATTTCCATTTTTATTCTCCAGCCATTGATAAAATAGTTCCCATGTCATATAGTATTCAGTTTGTTTCTTTTCTGTAATTGCAAAGTCAGAAGCATTTTGAGGTACTTCTGGAATGAGAAAGCAGTCATAATAAACATTTGTGTGTTTAAAATAACAGCAGAGGCAAAAAAAAATCCAATCTTTTTTAACCTGAAAAAGCTCAAACATAAACTGAAAATTCTGACTTGCCATCCAAAAGCATGTGGAGGGAAGCAGTTTTCTATTTTATAATGTATACAGTCCATTATATAAGTAATGGATTTTTTGGGGCTTCATTTATTTTTGTTATATTAATTTTTATTTAAAAAAATGCAAATAAGATTAAAAACTAATACAAACTAAAAACCAATAAAAATAAAAAATAAAAATAAAAAAGGCATAAATATTCTTCCTTTTTAATTTTTTTTTTAAATGTGGGGTTTCAGAAGCACATTTCAGCTTGACAAAGTGCTTATGAAAATTCTCCATCAAGGCAAAGTGGCAATTCAACGTGCTGCCCTGTATTGAAACAGCAAATCAGAATGCATCATCCACATGCTTTGATCTGAACAATAAAAAGGTTCTTTTATGCTTGCATAACCCCCTCTTTTTTTTCCACATTAAAACAGCTAAATCATCTCATTTCTGAACCACTTTCTGAACTACTTTAAACTGGAGTGCTACTTTGAATTGGTTTAATTTGATACATTAATTGAAGCAATGCTTTGAATCAGATTATGGCTAATCCATACACCCTATTAAATAGTAATCCTCAAAACAATAAGTACCTTTTTTCACTCAGCAAAGAAGAATGACTTTCCTCCATTTCCAAGGTTGTGGGAAATCGTCTGGAGCTTGAACTAACATCACTTCAATATGTAGATGATACATAACTCTGTTTTTCATTTCCATCTGCTTATTCGAAGAAGCAGAGTCATACTCTCTAGATGAATGCTTTCAACCAGACTCCAAGTTGCCACAGAATAGGATTATTGAGAAAAGAGGGAGAACAATCTGGAGGACCTGTGGACTCCAGAAATCAGTCACAGGATTTTAAAATGGCTTCAGATTAATAGACTAGCTTTTTATCAGAACATGTTCTGCCGTTTCCTTGACATATGGCAAGACCATTGCTTGAGTAAATATTGATGAAGCTATTAGTGGTCTACCTGTGTTCAGGCAAAATTAATTTCCCTTTTAAGGGTTTAGTTCTTTGTTGCTTCAAATGTTCTAGAAATTATTTCTTAATATTTGAAAAAGGGCTTGGAAGTTTGTATTTATGTAGGAATTTATATTCTTGAAAGTGAAGCTGAATGGGAAGCTAAATAGGTTCAGACCTGATTAGTCTTTAATTGGAGTCCACCTGAAAATGTAAGGGAGGAAACCAAGACTAGAAATTGCAAAGAGGCTTTTTCGAAAGGTAACTGGACTTGATTGTTTTTCTTTGACGATGTTTCTCTTCACATCCAAGAAGCTTCTTCAGCTCTCCATAGATGTCTAGACTAGAAAGTTTCTAATATTCCTAAAAGGAGATAATAGCAAGTCACATCTATGTGACTATCAAGAAAACTACATGAATGACTTCATGAAGTCACCAGAAACTCAAGTCAAAGAGAGTTAACTACTGTCTGAGTGGTGCTTTTGATGACCTCATGGGGAACTATTAATGGACAACAGTGATGAATATTTGGATTTCATGTGTGATAGTGTACATGCTTAGGCAGCCATATAAGACTTACGTCATCAGACTTCCATCTCTTCCTTCTGTGAATTTTCCTGGAAAACAGTCTGCTTCCATCTTTTTGTCTAAAGTAGTTGCTCTCCATATTTATCTCACTTCTTCACCTCCTTTCTCTAAATATGTGCATTTTTAGTTGTGTACCGCATCATAATATATGGTTAGTATATGCAACTATGAATAAAATATTGTCACATCAGTCTGAAAACTCAGAACTTTCCCTCCTATTTATCAGTAAACAGAACAAGAAAGCAAGAATAGAAAATAAGAGCTCAAGGATATATTTAATGGCTGTTGCCTTTTTTTTTTTGCATGAAAATTTGGCCTAATAAAATGGAATGAAATAGAATCAGCAAATAATTGTAAATCATTGCATGATCACCATTATACAGTAATTGTATGGTCACCACACTTTCAAGAACCTTTCTGGGAAAATGTATGATCAGTCAATATTATAATACAAATTGGCTGCCCTGACTTCCTCTCCACTTCCTTGCTGTGAGTGAATAAAAATATTTTATTTGTAAAGTAAGTTGTTTGTATCTATCTGAAAGGCATATAGAAATGTGATGGACCAGCAGGAAAAGAAATGGTTTCAATTTTAGCTCATTATATTTAGGGTATTTTTTGGTAAAACTCCCAGTTCTATTTTGCTCAGCAGATCTATGGCTTCCATTTGGATGAATGATATCAGCATCATTGTTCAAGAAGAATTGTGACAGGAACACATGAATAGCAGGAAATGGAAGAGGCAATTTCCAGCAGCATAGATTGAAATGAGTGAAGGAGGGGAAATGAAACTTGTAACCAAGGTGGTGTAGTAAATAAGGATTGGCCTTTTGTGATCCAAGTTCAAATCCCTGATGCAACCATGGAGCCCCCTGGATCATTTTTCTTTCTCTAACCCACTTTCTGAAAGTTATTGTCATGAAGCTAACATGTTGAGAGACATTCTCTCTCTCCATACATTGCCTTAAGCTTTCAGAAGAAAATGGGGCTGTACATATGATAATAACAAATACTAGAAAAACAACATCAGGAGAAGATAATTATCATGCTGTAGATCTGGAGACCTGTGGCCTTCCATGCATGAATAAAGATCTCCTAGAATTCCTTGTCATTGGCCAAGAGAGCTGGAGTGATTCTTTAGATCATCTGAAGAAACACAGACTTCACTTTCTTGTACTAAATTGAGGAAATAGATGAATCTTAGCAGGCTACCACTGTGATTTAGTAGAGACTCTTAGCAGCAGTATTGACTGATTAAGTATTTTGATGACCCTAAAGATACTGTAGACTGTGTCATGCTTTTTTCTATTCCATTCTCACTCCATTTGATGAAAGAAAAATTTATTTCAACATTTTGTGCAAAGGAATGAGGATTTCAATAAAATGAAGGCAGTTAAAAGGTGGCTGGCAGATACCCCCTCTCTCTCTTTTCCCCCTCCTCCCTCCCTCTCAAGCACACACACACACACACACATGTAATTGAAAAGAGAAATTTGAAAGAAATTATCAACTACCCTGAAACTAAGATAAAAAACAGAAATGTCTTTCTCAAATTATCAAAGGTGCTGTTTTTCCTCAAAAGGCAAGTAACTGGACTATGTTTTTCCTTGAGGAAGAAACCTCAAAGAGAAAACTCAACTTCTTCAAGAAAAAAAAACATAGTCCAATTGCCTTCTGAGAGGAAAAAAACACCTTTGAGAAAACCATGACCTGGATGAATGAGAATCTCCATAGATATCTTTCTTAAAGGAAGAAAATGGAAAAATTGGAAGACAAATTTCAGGGCAGAATTAAGAAGAATTATATAAAGTCTCATCTGTGGAGAGCCCTGTCAATTTCAGCAATTCATTTTCCACATATAGATTAGCTTCTTGTCTCTACAAATATCTTGTTCCATTCCTGGCTCTGATGATATAACTGCCATTAGCCCATTTGGACTGATCATCAGATCTCCTGAATCCTGAAGCATAACAGCCTGGACATTGTGTAAGCCTGAAACAAATTTGCTGATTACTTTTTAGGAAAAGAAGATTCCTTCACTGGAAAAAAGTTCTTTTTAAAAAAATTAAAATGAAGTGCTGGGTGTGCACATACAGTATGAGAAGATAGATAGAAGCATCAATTGTAGAAGCATGGAAAAAATGAGATTACTTTCACAATTGGGGAGAGGGGAAGCTGCTTTGCAATGTTCTTGAATTTTTATGAAGCATCTTAAAAGAAAACGACACAGATCTATGTGCTTTTTTGTCACACTAGTGTGCATTAATGTCTCCAAAGAGGTGTTAAGATATTGTGACTTGTCTATCCAATAGGAAAATACAAAAGGATTTTCCACAGTTACATCCAACTACAACACAAACAAATCTTGGTGAAAGCATATTTTTTGTGGTTTTTTTTCCCCCTGAGCATTGCTTTCATCTCATTCCCAGCCTGTGAATGAGATGGATTTAAGTCACTCATATACTCCAACAGAATTAGATTTTTCTGCCTTCTTCCAACACCGTGCAAGGACATTTCATATCATGTAGATTCCATGCTTGTATAGTTTTATACTCACTCAAGGATGGGTGAGCAGCAAATTAATTTAGTCGTGGAGATTGGCTCAAAAGGAATCTATGCAACTCAGACAGAGCAGCTGTTTTCTATGTAGATTACCCCAGATTCTATCCTTGATAGCATCTTCAGGATAGGGTATAAAAAGACCTGTATTTGATAACCTGGATAATCACTAATATTCTCTGTAGATAAAATATTCCTACCTGCTTCCCCTCTAACATATCTGACTTTGGTTCTCAAAATATCCCAGCATGATAATGATCTTCTCAATGTGATGATTTCAGAAAAAAAAATCTGGAAAACCGAAGTTTGAGTAAGACTATTCTGAAATATAGCAAGACTTATTTTACACAACCAGAGGCTCTTTCTCCTGACCATGTGAAATACATTGCCCCAGTCCTTGAAGCAACAAAAAAGTATGCAAGCAAATTTTCCCAATCTAATGTTCAGCACTATTCTGTTCCAATGATGAGGTCAACTGGTACTGTCCTTACAGGCAAACAATGCCGGAGAGTTAGGAAAAATTATTGGTGAATTCCTTTGGTTTTTCTTTTCCTCCCACCATCACCAAATGTTACCTGCAATGGAAAAACAAATTCATCAATAAATATCCCTAATATGGGCTAGGGATATTTGATATTCAGGCAATTGAACTATTTCTTATTTCTGTCTGTCTGTCTATACATATGTGTGAGAGAAAAGGGCTTTATGCCATTGATTATAGATTGGACAGATGAAGAGTTGCAACCTGTTAGGAATGTAAGTCACCTAACAATTAGTAGGGTTGGAAAATATATAAACCAGGATAGACATTTTAATACTGTCTCTTTAAGAGAATGCTAAAAGTGTAATTGGGTATGGTTCCTCAAATGGCCATAAGATGGAGCCAAAAACCTGGGTTGTTTGTTCCTGTTCTGGTGTTTTCTGGAGAGTGATGGTGTTCCTGTATTAACTGTTATTCTTGGAGTTGATGTAAGTCTGTTACTGAACTGTTTCTTGATACTGGACTTTGATATTTGTTGAACTTTGCTTAACCGTTTTACTGGAAGTAATAACCTACATTTTACTATACAGTGTATCTGTGTGCTGTTTGTGTGTTATTCTTCACCACTCTCACTACGTCTCCCTGTGTGCGCTCATTCTCCTAATGGGGAATTACCTCAACACAACCTTCCTTTCTACACATGATTCATAACCATTCCTTTTGGATACCTTAACAACCAAGCAATTCTTCTGCACCTGACCTAAGACACTCCTTTCCTTCTACCACTTCTCCTACATGCTATCAAGTTTTCTGGCCTTCCAGTAAAAATGTCACCACTAATTTATCAATTACCCATAGGAGATACAGAGTGGCTTTAATTACTGCCCACACTTCTCCACCTTGGAATCTCCCTTTAGTTCTCTCTTTCTCCCTCTCTGCTTAAGCTGCCCTTCATACACCCACTTCAGATTTATTGATTGGATCCAAGCACAGTTTTGATTGTGAATTAAAGATACTCCCATTATACTTCTAGCTACAATTAAAAGTGTGGGATTAGAACTTTTAAAAGCCTGAGTGGCATAGAGATCTGGATGACTGAGGATCTCTACAGACTTTTGTGTAGCACATAGTTCACAGAACAGCCTATCACTGACAATATCTGCTTGTTCCAGCAGATCAGGCAGGATAGGCATATTCTATGTTTCCTCTATTAAACATGTCATCTTGCAGGACTGAGGAGTTGGACTTTGTTTTAGTGTGTGAAAGACCCCAAATCTCTTGAAGCTTTGGAAATTCAAAAATATCTAGCTTCTCCTCCCTCTCCTAGTGTATTAGGGAGCTCAATACACAACACATATAACTGTTTAGTGAATTTGTTATGCAATATTTTTCTTTTTTTAATATTTCATTATGGGATCAGGTATGGAGAAAATCCCTTCTTACCCTTATGAGTAGTCTGTGTCTTCTTCAATTTCTCATCCTCTCTCAAAAGCTTCAATTGAGAGCTTCAATTTTGTTCCTGGGATCTGCTGGAGCCATTCTTCAGCTTAAGATCACAACCCTCAGGCCCTGGTACTGCCTCCCTCTCCCTTTCTTTCCCCCCTCTCTCATACTCTCTCCACTCTCCATTTAACATGGGTGGCCATACAAATAAATGCATCAACAGAGTTTGTAGCTTTCTTCTATGGATGAGTTCCATGGTTGTAGTTATCAGTCAGTACCAGATGTGATATTCAGCAGGTTCTGACCAGTTCTGGAGAACTGGTAGTGGAAATTTTGAGTAGTTCGGAGAATTAGTAAATACCACCTCTGACTGGTTCCACCCCTATCTATTCTCTGCCTCCCGAGTCCCAGCTAATCAGCTGGATCTTCTTTTGTTGCACTGCACAGGAGAATGGAGCTGGAAAGCAGGTTAGTAAGGTGGGAAGGGAATGAGATTTTACAGTATCCTTCCCCTGACATGCCCACCAAGCCACACCCACCAAGCCACAACCACAGAACTGGTAGCAAAAAAAATTTGAATCCCACCACTGGTGCACTGGTGAGTACTTCTTTCATTCTACTCATCTATCTCTAGTTTTATTTATTTATTTATTCATTCATTCATTCGTTTGTTTGTTTGTTCGTTTGTTTGTTTCTTTGTTTGTCAATCGCTTACAAGATAATAGGTATAAGTATGTGTGGCTGTCGGCGCCTCGATATAGCCAACTGACTCCCGAGTTGGCTGTGGGGGGGCAATTATTGCCCCCTACAGGAAGGGTGCGT
>JANHFN010008193.1:0-20391 GCA_032468175.1 Toxicocalamus goodenoughensis
GAGTAGCCGCCGCAGACGAGGCTGGGGGCATCCCGAAGCTGAATGCGGAGGCCTGCGCGGAGGCGGCGGGCGTCGCGAAGGAGAAGAGCCCGGCGGCGGGCGGGGCGCTCCCGGCGTTCGGGGCGGGAGAGCCGAAGCCGAAGGACCCGCTTGTGCCCCCGCCCGCGCCCGCCGAGATGGCCGAGGAGAAGGAGAAGCCCGCGGGGGCTGCGGGGGCTGCGCTGCTGCTGCTGCTGGTGGTGGTGCCGACCGCCGTTTTGGGCGTCCCGAAACTGAATCCGCCGCCGCCACCCGCGCCGTAGCCGAACTGACTCATGGCACGTCTGGGCCCGAGCAGCCTCGCCGCTGCCGCTGCGCGCCCCGGTGACGAGACCGCCGCGCGCCGGAAGCAGCGGCCCGGAAGCTGCGCCGTTGCCGGGCAACGCGGGACGCGCCGGTATAGAGCGACCATGGCGACGCGCGCTCCCATCCCGGTGGAGTCGCTGCTGGCGCTGGCCGAGCTGCTCTCCTCCGACCCGGGGGACGAGGACGGCGCGGACGCGGTGAGGCCCGGGCCGGGCGCCGTGGCGGGCAGTGGGGCGTCCCGAGCTGTCTGCCTGAACCCGCCGGTTTCTTTCCGCAGGCGCAGGGCCCCGCGGGTGGCCGCTCCGGTCCGGGGAATATCGGGCCCCGGAAGACCAGCGACGCCTCGGGTGAGTTGGCGAAGGCGGGCAAGCGGTGGCTCGCTTGTGCTTAGCCTGCTCGACGGCTGCCGGAGGCCGCGGAAGCGCCGCTCAGAGCCCCGTCTCTTCCCGCAGCCGCCCCGCTGCCGCCCGAGGACGGCAAGGCCATCTGGAGTGCCGGGGAGGTGCCCGAAGGGAGCGCGGGCGACGCCTCGTGGGACCCTCGGGAGCAGCCGGAGTATGTCCCCCCGCCTCGCAGGCAGAGAAGCGGCGGGCTTCCGAAGTGCAGCGATCCCGCAGACTAGCTGGGCTCCCCCGCATCCCTTCCGTCTGCAGCCCTCCTGAATGAGCCCGGGGCAGGGAAGCCAGCGGACCCTGAGCCCGCCCAATCCAAACCGGGGCTGGAGGGGCGGGGCGGCCCCAACTAGGACGGAATCTCCCACTGATTCGCTGCTCCGCCAGCTTTGCCTCTTGGTTTGGGGGTTGCTGTAATAGGGAGGATAAGCAGGAAATTCCTCTGTGTGAGGAAGAGACACAGAGGCTCTAGGAGACCTGAGAAAGGATGTGCTGTGGTGGAGCATCCACCTCAACTGCAGCTGCCTGACTCTCTGTTCTTTACAGGTACGAGATTGTGTTCAAACAGCAAGTGAGGGCTGAGGATCTGTTCCTAGGCATGAGCAGAAAGGACCCCTCCACTGCCTGCTGTGAGGACATGCTGGTAAGAAGCTGTGGTTGTTCCTCTTGACAATGTTCCTCTGGATGGTCCTGCCAGCCTTTTCACAGCAAAAACTACACAATCTTACTGGAGTTGTGAATTTCAAGTTTGGCAACTGCACTTTCTCTGTGTGCATTAACCTAACATTTAACCATCTAACCTAACATTTCATGTATCTGAGGCGACTCTTTTCCTTATCAAACGATGCCCCCAGCTTTGACAGAGGTGGTACAATGATTCCAGAACCTCTCACTTTGTTCTGTGTTTTAAAACAGAAAAGTAACAGTGTAACATGTCTTGCGTGCCTCCCTTCCTGTTGAAAATAAGCTTGGATCCACAAAGGATTCATTTAACATAATTAATCTCTTTTACTCACTTTGTTTTTCCAATTTCAGATTAAGATTAAACTGCCAGACACAAAAGCTTCAGACATTATCCTTGATATACAAGAAAAGGTCCTTGACTTTCGGAGTCCCCAGAAGTATGCTGAATAATTTATTTTTGTGAGAGTATTCTTATATTGCCTTTAGACAGTAACATTCCAATAATATTCAAGATGTCTTGGCTGTGAGGTTCATGTTTCCGAGCAAGCAGGAACATATTGCTGCCTTCTTTTAATG
The DNA here is from genome assembly GCA_032468175.1 of Toxicocalamus goodenoughensis. NCBI lineage: Eukaryota > Metazoa > Chordata > Lepidosauria > Squamata > Elapidae > Toxicocalamus > Toxicocalamus goodenoughensis. The sequence continues at coordinate 1,998 of JANHFN010008193.1, forward strand.
CTTTGATAGGTCTGACATACTTCAGGTTTATGGAGCTTTGGCCATAGTAATTTCTTATTGGGAAAGTCTCTGAGCTTTATATGCCTCCTCTCTCTGATTCCCCACCCCCCTTGCTTCTAGTGTTTACCTTTTTGCTAGTACTGGGGAAGTGCGGGAGTTCATTTGGCATGTAAGAATCCCCACACTCTTCATTGCTCCCTCAATTTCAGCTTGGAATGGTCTGTTTTCCAGGCGGCTCCTTTTGCATCTACCTCATCCAGTGGACGCCACCAATGGGAGAGCCCATTTTCTGTCTGAAAAGTCCACACTGGAAGTCACTTTGAGGATGAAACGAGAATTGGATTTCATCAACTTTTCATGAAGAGAAAGAGGAATCAGCCTCTCAGAGGCCCAGGGAAGATTTTCTAGTTGGGTAACAGAGAAGGAGAAGGAAAACATCTTGCCACTGATTCCAAAGAACTACTGTCCGATTGTGCCTGTACCAGGAGACCTTGAGATCTGACTGTCCTACTTTTTGAATTCTGATACTGAAATTTTTCTAGGAGGCCTCTGGCGTCTCCATTTTCATTCACGGTTGCTTTCTTGTCCTCCAACATCAGGAGATCAGCATGTAGAGAGAACAGAGGCAAAGTGGGGTCTTAATGGCCGAGCTGCTGACTGATCTGACTTCTATGGTGTGGATAGAAAATAAAAGTCCCGCCCTTTCTTCTCTGTGCTCACATCTACCCTTTACAGAAGTCTGCCCTGGCCAGTACAGCAGGGGCTTCCTTTCAGTTGATGCTCACTGGCTTTCTGGGCCATTTACAATAGAACAGAGAGCTAAGCAAGCTGAGGCTTGTTTCAAGAGCTGCTGACCTCTCTGCTCCAGCAATGCACCTGGGGTTCAGTGAAGAATGAACCACTGCATAAAATCAGCATTTAGCACAACAGTGTTTCCATCAGGAGGGCTCAGGTTGCAAGCAAGCCTGCAACTTGAAAAGCATGCAGGAGAAGGAGCTCCTGCTGATGTGGTTTGCAGCAGAGGGAGAAGGGGTAGGCAGATGAGAGCTTGTCCATAGCCGCCTCAATAGAGTGGGACAACTTGCAAGACATCTGTCATTTCCCAGTAACAATAAAGCCCTGCTTCCTATTGGTTCTACTTAAATGATCATGTTTATGTTTCATCAGAGGAGCTCAAGGAGACAAACTCAGGCCAGGTAAAAACTGATGAAGTCAGTAAAAACAGCAGGGTGAGGTTAAGGCAGCAGGAGGACATTGTTAATGTTGATCAACTTTGAGGCAGGGCAGGGAGGAGATGTGACAAATTGGTACCCTGCCTCTTTTGGAAATGCATATCAAATCCCTGGAGCCACAAGAAACAAAGTTATTCAGCCCAGCACCAAAAAGCATTGTCAGGGCAATGGAAACTTGGATTGGTCCTGCTGAATGAGGGGGAGGGAGGGAAGGACTTGCCTTCTCATATCAGCAGGATTAAGGGGAAGTGGCAAAAAGGCAGAAGAAATCCTTACAAAGAAAAATGATCGACTTTTCAAAATGCCAGTTACTTCATATGCACACTCCCAAATCCATTCTGCACCTAAATCCTCTCCTGTGTGTAACACCCTGGACCAAAAGAAGCTGAGATGGCGACAACAGGGAACCAACTGGTGGAGGACTAATCCTATCTAGATGAGTTTGCCCAGGTCCAAGCACTCATTTTTCCAAGGAAGAATTTTCTCACCCCATTTTCTCTTGGGCCACTGGGTGGACTTCCAGTCCTCTAGCATGACCCAGGCCACAAAGGCCCCTGTGTGGACTTAAGGGGAAAGCCTGAAGTGCTGCTCACGCTGCCGTGCTCCACTCTGGCTAGTCTCTAGAGCTGCCTGTTTCCAGGGCAGTGTGGCAGGTGAACCAGGGTGAGCCAGACTTGCTGCCTAGAGAAAGGAATTCCAGCAGATAGGACCTGGAGGCCTGGGCGCTTGGAAGGGTTCATGGGGTTCCCACCCTTAGGAGGTTCAGGACGTGGGTGACCTGATTATTTACTTATGGGTGATTGTGGAGTCCCTTCATTTTGCTGTGCTTTGCTTTAATATGTTTTGCTCCTGGAGGTGTTTTGTTTGCATGTTGCTCTTGGTTGACTTTTTTTTTTACTGGATCGTTTTTTAAGCTGTTTAGGAGTCTTAATGATCCAACTCAGTTTTGTAGCCATTCTTCTCAGCCTCAAGGTACTTACAATCAACAAGTAGAACAAACCAGAGAAGGCTTTGCCTCTCCTTGTTTTGGATGGGTGGGAGGGAGGCAAGGGGTTCAGCCCAAGACCTGGGCCTCCTTAGGCAAAGGAGCAGGTTTCTGTCTACTCCAGAACCTGGAACCAGGCACCCCTCAGCAGCAACCTCCCACATACTTGGGACTCTTCCCTGGCCAAGTCCCCCAACCAGCAGGGAGTCCTTTTGCATTGCTCTCCCTCCACTGCTGCTCAGTGCTGCTACCGCGCACCTCAGAACAGACAAGAAGGAGAAGGACTGCTTCTGCTCTGGGCTGGATTCCTCTGCCCCTGAGACTCAGGCAAGCCCCTTCTGACCCGAGGGCCGCCTCTGCCTCCATGGGCTGAGCTGGACTACCAAGTATAGTAGCCTCCTTAATTGATGGGGGAAGGAAAATGTGGAATGACTTGACTGCCCTGCCTTCCCAGAAGACGCTGCCTCTCTCTCCCTTTCCCCGCCCCCAATTTGGCTATTGAAATAAGGCTGACTTCCCCTCAGCCCCGCATTGATTGCGGATAGCCTCAATCTGAAACCTACGAAGCGAAGTAGGGGAGCGCCGGAGACGCGCTCGCATTTCCCAATTTAGATAATTTACAACCTACGGTGCCGCTTTTTCAGAAGGCTGCGCCAAAACCCTCTTCTTGAGCTTGGAGGAGGAAAACCACCCGTAGTGCAGGGCTCCAGCCGCCGCCGCCCTGCAAGCCCGTTCGCAGCAGAGGCGCCAGTCACAGGGCCAGAGGTTGGGTGGTTTCCTGCCGGTGACGTTGCCTCGCTGCCACCTGACAGCCGAAGTAGGGGCGACGGGCCCTCTTTATCGCGAGGGCCTCCTGGAAGGGATCTTGCCACTCCCGCTCCCCTTCGGCGCGCTCCCCGGGGCAGATATTCAACCCTGCCCGCCCCACCCGAACTGGGCAGCGAAGGGCGAGCGCCCCGAGCAAGGCGGGGAGCGGCGGCACGCGAGACAGGGGATTCGGCTGGTGAGAGGCGCTTCGGGGAAGAGCCAGGGAGGGCTTTGACGCCACCGTCTCCCGCGCGCTCCCCTCCCCGCACGCATCAGTCCACCCGCCGCCGCCCTGGCCGCTTAGGCCTGGTGGCGTTTCGGGAGCCTCGCCAGTCCCCGCACACCGCGCCGCCTTGTCCGAAGTGCAGCCGCGAGCGAAGGCAGAGCATGGAGCGACCAAAGGCGGCCATGCAATGCCCTGTCGCAGCCTTGCCGCCGTCCCAGTAGAACCGCAGCGGCGGGAGCGAGTGCCAGGTAGGCCCCGAGGTTCTATCTTTCTCCGTACCTCCCCCAGTCCTCACGAAAGACGGCTGCTTAGGCCGTCGGGGAAGCCGTCGGCGGGCGTCGAGGGGCGATGCTTGGGCTCGAGGGAGCCGCGGTCGCGGCCGCACCACGCCCCCCTTTGCGGGCAGCCCTGCCCCTCCGGCTGCGGTCAATCCCCGGGAAGCCCTCCCGCAGGCCGCCTAGAGCTCGCCACGCAGTTCTCCGTGGCCGCACCGTTCCGTGGAGCGCGGAGAGCGAGAAGGTTCTACGGAGGAATGAAGTCAATGATGGAAGCCTTGCCCCGGCAGGCCGTCGCACCTTGCGGGCGCCTCGGTTTACGGGCAGCCCTCGCGCTAGCCCGCACCGGGCAGGAACTTGCTGGTTTCTCTGGGGACACGGGGATGCCGACTGGTCTGAGGTTGCTGCGGCCCCGCCTCTTCTCCGAGCGGGCCTGTCCCTTCGCTCTCCCCGGCCAAAGCGCTGCGGTCTCCGGAGCCCCTCCCGACCAAAAGAGAAAAAGGACCTTCTCTCCTTGAAACAGTGTTAGCGTGAGAGCATCGAGCGGCGGCAGAAGTGGGCTTCCAGGAAGGCGGGCAGCAGGGAGATTTACCGCGGGCCTTCTTTCCTCCAGCCCAATTTAGCAGGTGAGTCTCCCCTCCGCTCGCCGGCCCAGCCTGCCTTCCGGCGCCGTGTTCACCCTTCATTTCTTAAGTCGCGGGCGGCGGCCTCTCCCCGGCACCTCCGTGGCTCAGGTGATGACGGCGCCGGGAAAAGGAGCGCGGAGGGAAGGGGCTCTGGAGAGGCCCGAGGAAGTCAGAAGCGCCCTTTGCGGACCCCCCGGCCTCTCCTCCCCCTGAGAAAGAAGCGGCTTTCTCCATCATCCGGGCAAGTGAAAGGGAGCTTGGCGGCCTGGACTCGCAGTTGCTGTGTCCTTAACCAGAGATGTCCTTGTGCCGCTGCCTGCCAGGCTTCGAGGCCGAGGGTCGGCCCGGGAGCCACTTTCTTCTCTGGGATCTGGAAGACTGGCGGGGAGTAGCGATATTTTCCCGGAGCCACGGAGGAGAGAACTCTTCCGTGCTCTTTGGTGGACGCTGCTGAGGGTGGGTTGGGAGCAGGCTCTGCTGCTTTCCCAGCGACCGGGCAGAAACTCCAGGCGTTCTTTCCATTCGGAGTCTTCCTATACCAGTTCTTAGTTTTCGGCTGGGGAGGGATGACAGGCGTTGGGGGGGGCACCAGCTGAGCTGAGCATCACGAAGGTCTCACAGTTGGCATGGATGCTGTGGAGGGCAGGAGGCTACCCTAGATCTTCTCTTGGGGGAACTTAGGCAAGCCAATTAAGCAGAGCAAATGGGGGAAGGGAAGAAGGGGGGAGCCGAAACTTCCAAACAACTCCTGCATGGGGGGAGTCATTCTGTAAGAACCCAGTCGGTTTCAACTTGGGGTGCTAGTTAGAGAATGGGAAAGGAAGAGGACGGCTAGAGCATATAATTGGCCACTGACTCTGGATAAGCCTCTTAGGGGCAATTGGCCACCCACCCAATATGTTTAAATGAGATGCATAGGTTAGCACAATGCCTGTTATAACACTACTACTGTGCATATTTACTCTTAGCTTGTTTCCTCTAAATTATAAGTAGACAAATTTAGGTGAGAATTTTCTAATAGAAGGAAGGAAGCCATTGGTATGGTGGAGTCAGGGAAACCAGCAAGGATCCTTCATGAAAGCCACAAGCCAGGAAGATGCTGACCCAGTGGCTGTGGAGCCAAAGGTGGCTGCACTCTCACTTCCTGGTGGGAAAGTCTGTCTGTCTGTCTGTCTGTCTGTCTGTCTGTCTGTCTGTCTGTCTGTCTGTCTGTCATTTCATTTCATTTCATTTCATTTCATTTCAACCATGAAGATTTTCTCCCTTTCCTCATAAAATGAAAACAAAAGATTTGGGGGCTTGCATGAAAAAGTGGGGCTGGAAGTATTTTGTGAACAGGATGAAATTTTGTTTTTGACCCAATTAACCCTGTTGATCAATGACTTCCTCCTTTGCACCTCTCCCAATGAACTGAATGGCCTTTTGGTATGTTAAAAACAACTGCAAAAATGTAGGATCATATAAGGTATTTTTGGCTATCAAGAGATGGCTAAAATCCCCAGTTTTGCATTTAAATTGGGTTATTTTCTAAAATCTGACATAGGTGTAGCTCCCTCCCTCACATACATATACATATATACATACAAAAACAAAAGTAGTCTTTCTCATTACTAAACTCTCACACCTATCATCCCTAGTATACCATTATGTGTGGGGGTGGGGGGTGGGGGGAGGCTCTGGAGAGCCCATGTTTCTGTTTGCCTTGCCTCATACCAGTTTACCATTCAGGCTCTTTTCCCAGGATTGGTGGTGCTTTTGCAGCTAGAGACCACCTTCTTCCAGAGAAGAGCAAGACAGGGAGGCTCACCCATTTCCTGCCTGGCACCTCACAGGCCCCCTTTCTCTTTCTGGCCCTTGAAATGGGAGGGCAACACAAGGCTCTGCTGGGTGTGAGAGGGCAGCATCCTGGCAGAGGCAAATAAATATCCCTCTGCAGTGGCTAGAAAGAGATCTGAAAGACAGAAGACCAAACAACATCTAAGCTTGAGTCTTGGATCATGATAAAAAGCTCTATCTGTGAGGCAGCCAAGAATTCAGGCAGTAGCAGAAAGAGGTGGAGGCAGAAGAGAGCCTTGGGGCACTATGACCTCCTTTGGCTTTCTCTAATTAGACCTTTCAAGAAGCAGGTGAAAGCCAGGCATTTGTTGAGGGGCTATTGGCTTGGCAAGGAGGCCGCGGAGCACTGCCTTTGCTGGAAACACTCTTCTCCATGTATGTGGGGGGGGGTGGGGGGGGCTCAGCAGAATGACCTTGGACCCCAGTCCTGCTGATCAGCCCCACCATGAGAAAGGAGGTGGAATTTGGAATTAGAGTGATGGGGAAGCTGCCCTGAGCAACAGGCAGGAAGGGGAAGATAGAGAAATCCAGAAGGCCAGGATCCTCCACTTCCCTTACCGGACATCTGCTGGGCAGAAAGCAACAATCAGAAGTGGGGCTGGATTCAGGCAACATGGAAATGGGATGGGGAGAGATTGTGTCAACTTTGCAAAGCATTGACATCACAAGAATATGTTTTGGGTCATTGCCCAGCACCATTCCACACTTGTGGGGTTCTTCTGAGGGATGCTCACTATCTCCTCTCTCCTTAGGACTATAAGGCATAGTTTGTGCAATAGCGAAGTGATAGCAGTGGAAAGCACTTGCCCATGGCCCATTTCTAGCCTGAATGGCTATTGTGGAGAAATCTGCCTAAAGGCCACTGCATTACAGAAATCTGGCTTAGCTGGTGCTTAACCCTTCTCTTGGAAATTAGGGAGTTTGAATTCTGCCTGCCTTTGGGAAAGAAAGACAGGTTCTTTTGCACCATACCTCTTTGGGAAACAGATGGTCCATTATCAGCAAACAGTAGTTGGTCCTGGTCCTGGTCAGTCTAATTTATTCCTTTCACTGGATGGAATTCAACAAATAATTTCCTACTATTCCAAAATCCTTTTCACATGTACTGTTGGCAAACCAGGTACCTAAAGATTCTTCATCTGATAACCATCCCAGCATCTTCAGATGTTCAACAGTTGGTTGCCTCATGATTTCCCAAGAAATCTTCCTGGGTACCAGGGTCAGACTGACTGGTCCATAGTTCTCCAAGTTTTCCTCTTCCTTCTTTCTGAAGATAGAATCAACATCTGCCCTTCTCTAGTTATCTGATACTCATTTTCCATTATTTCTCAAAAAGGTTCAGCCAACTGTCAATAAGTTCCTTCAGGACTTTAGAGTGCAACCTATTTGGTGTGGAACTTCTGCACACAAAGTAAATATTGCCAGTATATTGAAGGCTCAAATCCAATCTTGCCCCTTCCTGCTTTTCATGATTGCCTAGTGAAACATATAGACTCTTGAAGGAAATAGTCAGAATATAACTTCTCTCTTTCCTTTGTTCCTTGTTATCATTTCTTCATCTCCATGAAGCAGCTATATAGTATCCTGCTTTATTATTATTTATCAGGTTTAATTTTTTCTTTTCTTTGAAAGAGGATACCCACCCACCCCGCTATCTCCTTCTGGGTCTTATCCTTGCTGATGCTCCCTCTGAACTTCCAGCCTGTCCCTCTGGGCTCTTCCTCCAAGGCCTCTTTCAAGCTCCTCATTTTGTCTTTCTCTTCTTCAGATCTTAACCAAACTTTGTGTAGTCAAATTTGCCTCTTCTTTGCCTCATGGAACTGCTCATAATTTTATTGTCCATCTTAAGCTCTTTTTTCTATTATCATATGATATTATTTCATAATTGACCTGATCTTATTAACATTAATCCCTCTTGGAATCCCAGCCATGTGTTTGATTGCTGTTCAGTTTCCCTTAAAATCAGGAACGTTGTTTCATGGCTTCTTTCCTGCTTTCCTGTTCCTGCTGCTTCCATGCATATGTTCCTTGAATTGGAAGGGAGCTTCTAGACTTCTGATCCTACTTCAGGTATTCCATCCAGGCACCTCCAGGAAGGTCAGATGGTCAGCCATCCCAGTAAGAAATGTGTGGGAAGATGGGCTCCATGGTGTTCTGCCAACAGAGGTCTAGGAAGTAAAATTCCTCACCCCACTGTTTCACACCACTTGGAAAAGTCTGTGATTTGCTTTGGGAAAACACCACCCACACTTTTAACAATATTGTATGCACTCCTTTCTTCACTTATTTTTACTCAAAATAATTTATATTCATTCAAGTTTGCCAACCTCATTCACTTTGACTGCTTAACAGATCTGGATACTATGGAAATGCAATATAATTCCCATCCCTTTTTATTGTTTCTGCTCCTCATCATCTAATGGGATGTTCATTCAACCAGGGTATTCATGACTCCCTGCTTAAACCTTTAAAATATGTGTTGAAATGAAACTGCAGGGCACACAGCAGAGACTGACAAAATGAAAAGACAGGCATGTAAATTCTCACAGTTCTATTGGCACTGCTGTGGGGGAGGGAAGGCCCCAGGCCCCCAGACTGCAGAAGCACTTACAACAAACCAGAAATCCCTAAATATTAACTTTCTCTTGGTTATTCAAAACCATCCATGGTGAAGATTCATCAAGATTTATGCACTACAGCAAAGCAAACTACCCATCACCAAAACACCCCCATTTATTATGATGAATGTCCCAATTTGTCTCTCCTAGAAGGAACTGTTCTATCTCTGTATCAATTGTAAGAGGAAATCCTGGTGATGTTTGTGGAAAATAACCTGATTAGACCTTCACCATCATCACAGCATTTATTCCTTACTCAGCACTCTTGTATGGGACTCCCTCCAATGTAAGACATATATTTTCTTCCACACTGTACTTAGAAACTATGGCTATACATGCAGACCAGTGTGCATATATTCATTCATTCATTCATTCATTCATTCATTCATTCATTCATTCAGTATTGTGTAGATAAAATTGATCTTCATCAGTGATTGAATCTGGAGAACAAAGAGGTGGAAGAATTTCTGCTTGTCGTGGACCATTGGGTGTTTTTAAGGAAATGGCAGCAGGAAGAGATTTGACTGCATTACATGGCAGAACAAATAAAGAAAAATGTCTGGGGGTTTAGGATAGAAAATTATATTTAGGTGTCAATAACATTGAAAGCTGTAGATCAGGATGCACTTCTTTATCCATAGGATGAAAATCTCCAGAATGACAGGGTAAATATTTTGCCAGAATTTTCTAATTGTCTTGGGTTGATAAAGAACTGATTTTCAAGCAACTGAATTCTGCTAACAGTCAAGAATTTGTCACACTGAATAGTCTGTTTCCAGGCAACCTTGTTAGCTAGTGAACTAAAGTAGTTTTTTTAATGCACATAGAATAAGTGCACATAGAATAAATAAAAACAGGAAATGTAGCTAAGGCAAGAACCTCCCTGCTGGCAGTAAGGTGAGCTCCAGTGCATAAGTCTCCATCCCTTGCAAAAGGCTTTGTGCATCAGTCACGACTCTCTGGAAGACAGCAGGAAGCTGTTCCAGCTATTTCAGTCTGTGGAGGACTTGCTTGGTGCTCTCCTGCCATTAGCTCTGATACAGGCTGCTTGCCAAAAGGAGGCAGGCAAGGAGGGGGCGGCACTGTCTGCACCCGTCCTTCCTCATGCTGCCGGTCAACTGCCAAATCCAGAAGAGGGGGAAGAGCAGCCTGCCTGTTGGGCAGCTTCAGGAAGTGAAACTATCCTGTGGGTCTCCAAGCAGCCAACAACCTGGCTAGTGACAACCTATGGGAGCTCAGCAGCCTTTCCCTTCCAGACAGCAATCGCCTGCAGAAAGCTGCCGGTGCTGAACAACGGGGCCAAAGGGCATCTGGCACCGCCATGCCAAGACAGACCCAAAGAGTTGGCTTCTTATAGTATTCAGTCCAAGTGTTTGGCTGTAAAGGCAGCTTCCTCTGCATTAATAAACAGTTTGGTAGCCTCATAAGAGGCTTATGGGTCTCCCCTTGCCCTGAGCAGCTTGTCTCCCCAGATGTCTGCTGTAGGGATAGGGATTTTGCTAACCCTCCCCTCCCCCCCCATCTCTGGTATAGAATTTGTACACCTGCAGTTTTTCACAGGCAGCTGGAGGGCTGGCAGTATCTAGCCCAGATCTGCAGCGGCACTGCAGCAGCAGATGAAAATCCCTATGTTCCAGCAAAAAAGATCCAGCCTCTGCTGGCGATTCCTTTTTTAGAACCCACACAAGGGATGCGAAAAATTCTGGGAAGCTTCGTGTGTTCCTTAGGCAGACTATGAAGTTTCGGAATCCCCTGCAGAACCCCAGGATATATAAATCAAACCCCAAGGTTGCTTCTCTTCATCGCAAGAAAAGGCCATCAAACCCATCTCCCCACCGAGGAGCAGTTAAGTCTTTAAAACAAATTAAGCATACAGAATCATAAAATGCTAGCATTATAAATACAACTTTAATTAATGCATAGGCTATAATAACTTGAAATTATATACTTATCAAAGGAATAATTTGTGTTGTCTATGCTTATAACTGTGAAATACTTAAAAAAAAACCATCTAATGTAAAATATAGCAAATGGTGATTTTTTAAAAAAATATGTTCACTCACCATTTCTTTGAATCTGCATTTACTTTTACACTGTATTATGAGAATTGTAACATCTTCACAGAATCTGGCTGCATGCTAAGTTAGGCTTTGCTGAATTAAGCCACACTTGCTTGGATTCCCATGTTGCCTTAAGCCCGAATAGAATCTTAAAGGAAAAATTGTGACTGAAGGGCTGTCCCCACCATGCCTTTCCCCCTTGCACTCCCTAGTGGAAACGGAGTATCTGCCTGCCAATTCTACTTAGCCCTGTGTAACTTCAGTCATTGTCATCCATCCCAGCCTGTCCCAGAAAACCTGAGACCATATTGTTCCACATCCTAAACTGCCCCACAGCCTGAAAGGGATGGAGGAAGCCTGCCTTGAGAGCAGCTGTGCTGGATCAGCTTGAGATCATAATTGAGGAAGATGGGTGAGCAAGTGATGAGGAAAGGAAAATGCGGCCCCTCTCCACTTCCTCCTCCTGGGCTGCCCTTTGCCAGAGGAAGAGCTGCTTTTGTGGTGGCTTTTCCTCTAACCAGTCAGGGTTGATGCTGCCATGGGCTTTGGGTGCCTGCCTGGGGGCTGATACTCCTGGGCGATTCTCAGCCTCCTTTTCCTGCTGCTGCTGCTGCTGCTGCTGGTGCTGCTGGTGCTGGTGCTGCTGGTGCTGGTGGTGGTGCTGCTGCTGCTGCTGCTGGTGCTGCTGCTGCTACTGCTGCTGCTGCTGAGAAGGAGCTATGAAGTAGTAGAGTGAGGCTGCTTAAAGACAGGAGCAGCAACATGAAGGGCCCATAGCAGACAGAGGCTTTATGCATGTGGTGGATAATAAATTGAGGGATTCTGTTAAATATGGAAACACATCTTTTAATGTGACTATTAAATGAGGCTAGAGGCATCACAAGGAATTCTGTAATATTTTCCATACATAGAGGAAGTAATCAAAGCCTCTTAAAGTTTCAGTGAAATTAGCTGGAAACCATGAAAACCATGGAACCGTTGCCTGTGTTATTTCTCTCTGCATCTCAGGAGGAAAGACATCTATTTGAAGCCCTCAAAGTGGGGAGAGGAAAAAATCATCGTGGTGCCATCCCAGTCAGCTGTTCTTTGGCCCAGTGGGAAAAAATGTCTGAGGGCTTCTAATGTTTGTGGGCAATGTATCTCTTGGGTTAATTAAAAACAGGACTTTGGGATTTGCCCCTACTCTGTGCATGGAATGTAGACTTCAAAAGTTAAGGCAACACCCCTCAACCCAACAAGATGCTCTCCCCCAAAGAGCAGAGCAAAACAGACCCCAAAACAGATCACAAGGGGAAGAGCCTATCTTGCAAATGTTGGCTGTTTTATGGAGAGGAACTGGATAGGACACCATCTGTTTGGATAAACCCATCCCAACCCCCTCCCCCCCCCCAGTCTTAGCTGTCCCATTTGACTAAATTTAGGAAGGTTCATCTGCCAGGTCATCTTGGCCCACTTAACCAGCACTACCCTTTCCCCAAGTCCCATTACTTTTATTGATTATTTAATAAAAAGTATTATTTTTTTTACCATTTTAATTTTAAAATAATAAATTCTAATGCCACCCATCTCCCATATAAGGTGATTCAATATGGGGACCAGGGACTCTGGAAGCTGCAAGCAAACACGTATGAAGCCTCCTGGGATGGCATTGGAACAGGGTTAATTTGCTGCCCAACTCCTGTCAAGCAATGCACTCCCCTTGCTCTCCTCTTGCCTCAAAGTGCTCCTTACCACTACAGACTGAACTTTGCAGGACCTTCTGCTGGTGTCAGTTCAAATCAGGCAACCTGGAAAGCACAGGGGAAAAAAGTATTTTAGCTGTCCCACATACTTTGCTCTCAACACTTTCCCCAAGCAAGCCAAACAGGGCAGGGTTTCTCTCTCAGAAGTTCAGCACTTCAGCACCCTGGCCAGCACCCTCTGCCAAGGGAACCGGGACAGGAATCTTGCACTCTTAAATTGTTTTCAAAATCATCCTACTGCCTTTCAGTGATGAGTTATATCGCATGTCCTCATATTGAACGATCCAAGCCCCAGTCCTCTCACCAGCCCGTCCAAGGCTATTTCTGAGTCTTCCATGGGGACTCCCTGAGATTATTGGCTGTCCCTTCTGTTATATCCAATGGGAAAAATATCAGCCCTAAAGCAAGTTCGCTACATTAATCAGAGAAATAACAATCATAAATCCAAGATGAAGAAAGCCTACATTATTCAACATGTTGGGTGTCCTGCGTAAGGGGTTGCTGAGAAACCGGCACTCTTACTCCTTGTCCTGAAAGAAAAGGGCCTGTTTAAACAAACTGTCTCTCCCCCTCTGATTGACAAATGCTCCAAGCCATAGCCAGAGCATGTAGCAGTTTTCTTGCCCTCCTTTGCTTGGCTATTTGATCTCTCCTTGGCAGTTGAATTTCCTCCATTTGAGTCTGCTTCTCCCCTAAGCTCTTCAAGTCTCAGTCCTTCCCCAGTAGATCCTGGGGTTCTCTGGAGGGGGGAGGGGGGAGAGCCACTTCCGTGATGCAGCTCTGCTGTGAAAAGATCTGCGAACTAGGTAGCAAGCAGCTGCTTGGTGCTTGCCAGAGTTTCTTCCTCGCATGCTCTTTGGTCCCCGCCAAGTTCTGGGGCTGAGCCAGGCAGCTTTTTAAGATTCTGATCACAGATGGGGCTAGATTTTGAAGGCTTGAGAGCTCAGAGCCTCCCTCGCTCTTTCCACAGGCGCCACCATCACCAATGACAAGCGAAGGAAGCAGCAGCAGCAGAAGCAGCAACGAGCAGGCTGGAGCAAGCTGTCCCTGCTCTTGGGTGCTGGATGCTGACAGTGAGTAACTCGCAAGCAGAGGAGGATGCTGGGGGGCTCCAGGCTAGTGGGAGGAAAAGTGGGGCAGCACTCATTGGGGTCTCCTGCTATGAATGGAGGGTTTGGTTGTGCCTGCATCAAAGTGGACTCTCTGAAGCAGCCTCACCCCTCCCAGATTTATTAGGAGGAGCCAGAATTGCTGAGACAGAATTCCTTGGCTGTATCCAAGCACAAGCTAGGCAGCAAAAACTAGACATGAGGAAGAAAAACAAGCCAGATACTGGGCATACAGATATTAAGGGATTTTTTTTGTGTGAAAGTCTTACAGGAGAGACAGGAAGAAAATTTCTTTGCTTGGAATAGCTGGGACTGGCACTTGGTAGGCCTTTCCTTGAGCCAACCAGAAGCTTCCTGCCATTAATTCCTGGCTTTTATCTTCTGCTCTGGTGCCATATTCTGTCACTGAATAAGGAGGGCCCACAACACCTTGTAGGTCTGCTTAGGCCAAGCAAGGAGTGGAAAACTCAGAGTGCCTTAAACAAGCAGCCCCAGGGAAGATTTTTCCTTTCCAGAAAATGACTTCTGGTCTATTTTTGGCTGGTCCTGGAGCAATGTTTTTTTTTGCCATGGGATTTCCCTCCTAGGACCAGTTCCATGAAATTGGTTGGTCCAGAGACAAACTGCTGAAGGGAATTAAAGTTAGGCTCCCCACCTTCTGGGCCGGTTACATTTAACCCAAGCAACTGACTGGACCAGCCTGGGTTGTTCATCAAATCAGAAAAGGGTTTCAGTGGAGTTCTGGTGCACAGCCCCCATGGGTCTCTCTCTCTCACGCTTATGGATCTCCCTTCTGCATCTCCTGCTGGCAACAGGGAATATGGTCAGGAAGGTCCATTTGATCTGAATAAGGGCAGCATCTCAGGATGAGAATTTCACCTGGGCTGTCACAGAGGATCAAGAAGCCAGAAGTCTTTGCGTGAAAATAATTCCTCTTCAGCACATCTCATGCACTACTGAGGGAAACAGCCAATCTCTGAGCAGGGCCACAAACCCATCCCCCACAAGCATGCACACCTGGAGCTGTGCCAACAGTGGTGGCATTGCAACCCTATTTACCTGGAATGGGATTTGGCCCATTTTGCTCTGCTTCCTGCAGGGGCTGTTTGTGCTGGTCCCGGGAAGCTCTGCTGCAGCATTCCTCCAACTGGGACAAAAAACAGCCCCTGAAGCTTTCTCACCTAGAACCCCATCCAAGGAACTGAGCTACCAGTCCATAGAAATTCTCAGCCATCCAGGTCATGGTTGTCCCAAAGGTGCTTTTTCAGGAGGCAACTGGACTTTCGTATTTCCCTTTTTGAAGACATTTCCCTTCTCATCCAAGAAGCTTCTTCAGCTCTGACAGGATAGTGGGGAATGGGAGGATTTAGATTCCTTGCAGACAGCTGGACATTTGCATCTTTTTAGAGGCTCATTGAAGCACTTGGGTCCTCGGGGTCAGCTGAGTGGTGCTTCTGGTCCCAGACTACAGACCACCTCATTCTCTTTGGCCAAGGCACCTGCTGATTCTTAGGGAATGTGCTGAAGTGTAACATCCCAGGAAGATTCCTTGTGATTTGTCACCAAACTGACAGCACTCATCCACAGGGGTGGCACCGACTGGATGTGTCTCTGCAAAGATCATTCTCAGCAATGTTTTTCCTTGATTTTTCTACAGCAGAAATCTGAGAGATCCAGGAAAATCACCACTTGCTGGTAGGATCTCCATCCAGCTTCGTTCCTGGCTATGGGGACATTTATTTGCATAGAACTCTAAAGATGTATACTAATTATGCAAGCTGCTCACAATACCTAAGTCAGCATAGGAAGGAGTAAAGGAAAGCCACTTGTTTTGCTCCCATGTGCTTGCAGATTGTGGTGGGGGAGTGGTTGCGCTGGCCCAAAGATCTCAGGGAAGCCCAAGAGCTGCTGGCATTTTTGTTCAAAGGAAGAGGAGAGCGGAGTGAATGAGGTTTTCCCTAAAATGCAGATCAGGGAGAAAAGCAAGGAATCCTTCAGTGCCAGAGGCAAGGACCTGGCTGAGAGTCTAGCCGAGCCAGCCAGCCAGTAGGAAGGCAACCTGCCTGCCTGCTCAGAACAGCTCTCTAGCCAGTGGCCACAAGCATCTAAAAGCCCTAAGTTTGCAAGGGTCCCATGACTCCCCCAGCCCCCAAGAGAGGCTGGGGAAGCAGGGCTGGAAGTGGGGGAACCTGGCTGGGCCAGAAGCAATGTCTCCCGGCAAGGAGAGGCAAGTGGCCCCCTGCTCCTTCTTCATAACCCTTAGGGATCCTTGGCTTCCCAGCCGTTCTCCTTGGATTCAAAGGCAGAAGCAAACCAGCCCCGCTCCATCTTTGGGGTGGGGAGTGTTAGATTCAGCTTAGAGTCCGCACAAGCGGAGAAGCCAAGTGACAGGGGATGTTGTCCTTCCTTAGATGGAAGGCCTTCCATCCAGAGCAGAGGACCTCCGGAGGAGCTGAAGGATAAGCTTCAGCAACTTCAACCTTAGGCAGGCTGGGTACCATTGTGGCTCAGCCACTTTCGGCCTTCATGCATCAGTAGCTGTATTGGCTATGCCACCATGAATACCACAGACCCCCAGCCCTGACAGGTGGGTCTTGAAGCAGGTGTCAAGGTGGGGTGGGGAGAAGCAGGTGAAGGAAGGAAAGAGAGAACACTCTGGGATATCATCAGCAAACACGAGATCTAGCAACAGAATTTTATTTTGTACTGAGAAGGCAGGAAGCTGCCAGTCAGCCCCGAACCCAGGCTTTCCCTGGTGGTGGCAAGTGTTGCACAGGAGAAATGCCTCTGTCTGACCTCCCTAGAGACCAGGGGGCAGGGATGCCCTCTCTCTCTCTCCTAGAGCAGCCATGTTGGGCAAGGGAAATCTCTTCTTGGTAGAAGATGCTCTAGATTACTGGGTTTACTGAGCATTGGCACTCCAAGAAAACACATGTGAGAGGATGACAGAACCTGTTCCACCCACTGAGCATCTTGAAGGGTGGGTCCTGCTTGGATTCTTCCTCCCTTCTTGCATTTCATGTTGGAGCTGCTTTCCTCCCTCCTCCCTCGAGACTTCTTTACAGAGCTTGGTCCTCTGGCATGCCAAGTGCCAGGAGATGGTTCAGTCTGGGAGACAGGAAAGGCTAACTGTGGGGCCAACCCCTCCGCTGGCATCCGGATGGTCCCCCCGGGCTCGGAAGAGGAGCCCAGGTGTATCCAAGGAAGGGGGCATAAGCAGCTCCCACTCTCATCTCTCGTTTTGTGTCTCTGCATGCCTAGGCATGTGACGCAGGCGGAGCACTGCTGGGATGATATGGAATGTGACCAGTTGCCTGCAGAGGCCTTTCGACAGGTGAAAGTCCAGCGTCACCCTGTGTATGGATTCGGTTTTGTGGCCGGAAGTGAGAGGCCGGTGGTAGTTCGCTCGGTGACCTCAGGTGCGGCAGGAAATGCCCCAAGGAGTGGGGCCAGTGAAAGTCACAAGTACGAGGAGTTGGGCAGAGGGGATGGGCTGTTCATGGGGGACAGCTACGTCAGGATCCCTCCTTCCCCTAAGCCATGAGGGAACAGGACAAAGTGGGAATGTACAACATTTCAAAACAGGCAATTCTGATCGTTTCAAGGTCAAAACAGCTCCTTTTAACTACAGAGAGCTTGGGTCAACCACCCCTCCCCTCCCGATGGTAAGGACAGCCTTTTCCTGGCCCCAGGGATTCCAGCTGCAAAGGGAGGCGCAGGCAGTGAGGCAGCACAGCCAGGCAGGGGCTGAGGTGGTGGGGCCACCAGTACATGATGGAAACCACAAAGGCCACACAGGGGCTGCCATGCCCCCAGCCAAGCTCACAGCAACTACCCTTTCTTTGGCAGGAGGGCCATCAGAGGATAAGCTGTTGGCAGGTGACCAAATTTTGGCCATAAATCACGAAGATGTAAGTGACGCCCCCAGAGAAAGAGTTATAGAACTTGTCAGGTAAGAGTGGGATGCCAGAATGAATGGGGAGGAAGCCTTGGAGGACCTCCAGGGCAGCTTTGGAGAGCCTGGACTGCTCCGGAAGGGGCTGCCTTAAGCCCACCCAGGGCTCTTCCCAGAATTGACTGCTGGCACGTTCTGCATAATCTTTGGGGTAGGGAAAAGTGCAACCTGATCCCCCCACCCCCACCCCCACCCCCGACATTGAGGGCTGAGGCATCCTAAGCAAATCCATGATTGAGGGTGGGAGTAAAATAAAGACTTGGGCTTGCAAAGAGGAAAGCTCCACCCGTGGACCCAGGGAATGACTCCTTCTCTTGCTGCAAAGCTCCACAGAATTCTCCTGAACGCAGCTGCTTCTCCCCTTCTCGTTGCAGAGGCGCCAAGGAGGCCCTGGTCCTTACAGTGCTACAGACTCATCAGGTGGGAGCCAAACTTTAGGGTGGGGAGGGCACCACCTTTATGCCAGCAACTATTGTTCATCTCATATGCAGAGAAATGGCTGATTCCCCCCCCCCAATAGGCTGGACCACAGGCTTCCTGATCCCACTCAGCCCCCAGCTGCCTTGTTGTGCAAATGTGACATGGGGTGGAAGGAAGACTGGGTGGCTCCAGCTGCCTGAATGTGCTATCCCCAAGTCAAAAAACAGCCAGGGCATGAAAGGGAAATGCACCATTTTCAACAATTAGCAACAGCAACAGCATCCACTGCCGCAGCCAATCTTGGCTATTCTGACGGTTGTGCCCTGGAAAGGTCTGGGGTTCACGCCGCAAATGCCAGGCTGAAGGGGATACTGCTGTTGCTGCTGCTCTGTGGCCCAGAGACAGCACTGGTTTTCTCCTCTGTTGACCCTGTGGAACCAGTTGCCCCTGGAGTTGAGGGTTGCCACGGACCTTTACACTTTCCGTCGTGCCCTCAAAACTTA
>JANHFN010008193.1:20491-34810 GCA_032468175.1 Toxicocalamus goodenoughensis
CCCCCGTTCCTCTCCCCCTGCCCCACGGGGGTTCCCTGGTGTTCCCCAAGGACATGCTGAGGAAGGAAGCTCTTCTCCTGATTCCAAATGTGTTGAAGGTTTTCCTTGAGAACGGACAGATCAAGTCCTTCACCTTTGATGGCCGAACTACTGTCAAGGTAGGGGGGCTGCCACAGGCGACCCACCAGGCTAGTCCGAAGGTGGCTTCCTTCAGTGGAGAGAGGCACCCTACTGGTATAGTACAGATACAGCCTCTCCCTTCAAATGGCCCAGCCAAGGTGAAATGGGGGGTGGGTGCCTGGCCTCATTCCTTTAATTCTAAGGGCTGCTACACTGCTAGACTCCTGTCCCTGGAGAACCTCCCCCTCCATGCTAGGCCTCCCTGGGAGGGGGGGACACCCCCACCCATTAGCTCCTCTCTTCCTCTGGCCAGGATGTGATGACAACCCTGCAGGATCGGCTGTCCCTGAGGCAGATCGAGCATTTCTCCCTGGTCCTGGAATACGCCAGCCCCGAACAAAGCCACAAGTTCCTCCTTCTGCAGGACAAACAGCCCTTGGCCCACGTAAGCGCCTAGCCCCAACCCGTCCAGTGGGGGCATTATTCTCTCTGCTCCTCACGGCTCCCATTGGAAGGGCTGCTGAACTGCTCTGCTCCTGGCATGGCTTGGAGGAGCGGGATAGATGGGGACTGCAGACAACACAAAGGGGGGCAGAATGCTTACACTTCAGAAAACCGGCTCACGGCTCCCTATTACTGTACAAGCCAACAGTGCAGTGCTGGGCTGTCCTGCATCAGCAGAGATAGGATGTCGAGATGATGCCACCACTGGTGATCCACACCTGGAATACAGTGTCCAGTCCTGTTCCACAAAATACAAGGCTGAGGAATTGGAGAACAAACAGCAAAAAAGCTAGTAAGACTAGATGCTACAAAGAAGGGAAGGCCAAAAGCACTCGTGACTGCAGCTGCCCAAACTTTCAAAAGCTATTCCAGGAGGAGGAGAAAAAAAGGAGGGTGGGGCTTTATTCCCTGCAGGGTAAAAGAAGGACCAGCCATCGGGTAGGAGCTTTCCAGAGAGATCCAAGCTTGAAATATATGGAGCAATTTCCTGGCTATGAGAGCTATTAAGGACAGCTTTCCTTCTGGAGTCATGGAAAGTCCACCAGGGAGGCTTTCAAGCAGAGATTGCAATTGCAAAGCTGCTCTGGAAGCCTTCCAGCCCTGGGGAGATTTTATAAGGCAATCTTGCCAAGCGTCTGGGCTGGGAAGGGAGAGCACTGAAGGGGGCTTGAAGCTGGCGCAGCGTTGAGGGAGGCAGAGGAGGCCCTCCACTCTGCTTAGAAAAGCCGAGCCAATTCCCATCTGGGTCTGCCCCGTAGGGACAAGATCTGTCAGATGCAGGCCTCCCAACGCTGAGGGTTGCAGGGAGGCTCCCCTCTGCTTCTCCACAGGTAGTACAGAGGACACACTACCAAGGAATGCGATGCCTCTTCCGGGTCAGTTTCTTTCCCAAAGACCCCGTGGAGTTGCTGCGAAGGGACCCGGCAGCCTTTGAGTACCTGTATATCCAGGTGAGCAGGGGTGGGGTCGGAGGAAGAGCCCCAGGTGCAGGGCCTCCCAGCTGCACAGTTCCCCCTTGCTTCACAGCAGAGGGGCTGGTCCCCCTTCTGCCTTGGCCCAGGGGGGGTCTGCAACCACCAGCCAGTGGCCCCAGGAGCCCAGCAGACCTGGGCAGGGCCTCCTTGGGGGTGAGGGGTGGGGGAGCAGCTCTTCTGAGCAGCCTCGCTTTCTTTCCCCAGAGCCGCAATGATGTGATCAGAGAGCGATTTGGGATGGAGCCCAAGCCGGAAATGCTGCTCGACCTGACTGCCCTGCACATCTACATCACAGTTTCGGCCACACGGCCAAGCCAGAGAGTCTCTCTCAAAAGTGTAGAGTAAGTTCAGCAGTGAGAGACAGACACAGAAGCTTCCCCTCCCCGCCTCCCAGTCACACACAAGCCCCTCCCGGAGTGTTCAGAATCCCCCCACCCTAAGCTGACCTTTGTGGCAATGTTCTGGCCTTCAGCCTCCTCTGGTCAAGGACCTGGCCCTTTGTGGTAGATGCCACACGTGAGCCAGAGGGTCCCGTGCCTGTCTTCACCAGCCCAGGGATCCCCCGAGGGCGGTGGGGGAGGGAAATCCACCTGGCCTGCCTCACCAGCCCTCTCTCCCTCCTCCTGCCAGGAAGGAATGGGGCCTGGAGCCTTTTCTGCCCCCCTCGCTGTTGCAAGGCACCAAAGACAAGAGCCTCCGGAAGGCCCTGTCTCAGCAGCTGAAGGCCCATCAGAACCAGCCCCCCTGGGGCACCAAGGCAAGGCGGGGGTGCAGGGAGGGCCCCAAGGGGGTGGAGCAGAGTGACCCCTCTGGTCCAGAAGGTGCTCCACCACAGGCTATACCAGGATCCCCAGAGCCCTTCCAAAGTGGTGCTGCCTCCCCCCACCAAAGCCTCCTCTCTGGCCAAGTTGGCATCTTTTTACACAAGGTTCATAAGAGCAGGGCTAGAGGGCATCTAGATGGATCTCTGCCATTGTGTTGCTCTGCACAGGCTGACAGCAGGGCAACTTAAACATATCTCAATCAACTCAATTTCTTGGTTACCAAAACCAAGTTTCTTGCCAAAAGGTAAATTGGTTCTGGAAACAAAATCAGCCTCTGTTGCTAGAAGTTGGGAGCTTTTATTCCTGAATATTAGACAGGTCGTGTGTTCCGACATGCCGTTAGATGTGCATAATCTACCTAAAGAAAAAGTGTACAATGGCTTTCTTTTTTCTACAGTCTTTCCCTTGGACGTTCCTCTGTGAATAGCAGTAAATGGCATTGGAAGGTTGATAGGCAATTCTACCTAATGTAAAATAAGCTGATGGAGAAAAAGATTCCCCCCCCCCAGTCTTTATTATTTTTATAGATAACTCAAGGTGGCAAATGCACCTAATACCATTTCCTCCTCCTATTTCCCCCACAATCACCCTGTGAGGAGAGTTGGGCTGAGAGGGAGGAACTGGCCCATGCCTAAGGGGGGATTAGAATGCCCCACCTCCTGGTTCCTAGCTGTCCAGCAAAGGGGCCATGAGGATGCAAGCAGAAAGTCCAAATCCAGCTCTTCTGGGAAAATCTCTCCTGGCTTCACACACCTGGACTGAGCCTGAGAGGAGAAGGCTGACCAAACCTCCCTCCACAAGCCCAGCACAGGGGAAGCCTCAATCCAGCATGGGTCAGCAGTGCTATAACAGAAGCCATCCCCTCTGCACTCAGAAGCAGACTGGCCTTGGGGAGGGTGCCTCCTGCTGAACCAGGCAAATGGTCCCTCAGGCGGTTGGGCCACAAGCCAGCTAGACTTTTCAAGGTCAATGCCAGCGTTTGATCTTGTGCTCAGGAAACAGCTGTAAGCCAAGGCAGGTCTCCCACTGCAGGACTAGTTTGCATCAATTCGTAGCTTGGTTGGCACAGCAAAACCCAAGCAGAACCCTCTGCAGTAGTCAAGCCAAGGAAGTTTCCTAGAGCTGAACTGCTTCAACTTCCAGAAAAGCCATCTGCATCCTGCATTGTTGCCAGGGCAGAGTAATTCTTGAGGGGATCTTGGCCCCTTGGCATTCTATTTATTTTATTTTTTATTTTTATTACATTTATATACCGCCCCTCTCCCTGAGGACTCGGGGCGGTGAACAGCAATTAAAATCTACAAAATTACAAAATTTAAAACAGTTTAAAAGCAAATATTACAAAGCTGTTAAATTTAAAATCCCACCTATAAAATCCCAAGCTTAAATCCAAATTAAAATATAATTAAAATGGAAGTCTCGAAGGACTAGGGGTTCCCGGCTATATTAAAAAGATGGGTTTTCAGGGCTCGGCAGAAGGCTAGGAGGTCCGTGGTCGTTCTAATTTCAATTCTAATGGAGAAAGATGCCATCTCTCCCCCTAGATCACCACCCCCCAAGCGAAGCTCCACTACTTGCGCCTCCTGAATGAGCTGCCCACCTTTGCAGGCGTCCTCTTCAGCACTGTGGGACTGGTATAGTAACACTGGCGTGCAAGGGAGGGGAGACCACCGTGACGGGCCCCCTGCCAGACCCCAAGGCTGGCCTCTGCCCTTCTGTCTCTGACTGGCATCTCATCCCATACAGGGTGAGAAACAGCCAGCCACCACCCTTCTGGTGGGGCCTCGCCATGGCATCAGTCACGTCATTGATCTGAAGACAAACCTCACCACTGTGCTGTCCGAGTTCAGCAAAGTCAGCAAGATCCAGCTCTTCAGGGAGAACCAAGGGGTGGCCCGGGTGGAAACAAGCATCCTGGACGCCAAGGTAGGTCCAGCTGCTGCCACTGGATGCCATCCTGGTGGAATTGGAAGGACTCCTGAGCAGGGCAGTTGTGGAGCCTTTCGTGGCTAGGCACATCAGCTTTCCCTCTCGAGAAGGTTGTCCCGTGGCCAGGCAGGCTCCTGACCCTTTGCCTTCTCCTTCCTTCCTTCCCAGCCTCTGGTGTTGCTAATGGAATGGCCAGAGGCCACCAACTTCACCTGCCTCATTGCTGGCTACTGCCACCTTCTGGTGGACTCCAAGCAGATGATCCTTTCCCGACCTACCAGTCAGCCACCACCGCTTCCACTGACCAAGGCAGGTGCGTTTCATCCTTTGAGATTTGTGCCCCTTGGTCAGGTTTCCATGTTGTCCCTCAACACAGGGGTTCCAATGATGGGCCTTTCCCCTTTGCCCAGGTCCCTCAAAGGGAAGCAGCAGGCTTGCCAGGACAGCCCCCCCACTAACCAGCACACCCCCAAGGCCCCATGCCTTGAGCTCAGCTGTTGCTCAAGGAAGGGATCCTTCTTTGTGACTCTTGGTGGCTGGTCCAGAGAGCCTGAGCAATGCAGGGGGAAGAAAACCTCCCTCTGGCCACATAAACCCCCGTCAGTTTGGGAGAACGGTGGCCGGCATTGGCCCACCTTCTTCCTTCCAGGCACTTGATCTTCGTATGGGTATGTTGGAGGGGCAGTCCATCCCTGGGCACCCCACCACAGCTCGGGAAATCTTCCGAAGGGAAGCAGTTTGCCAGCAGAGCTGCAAAACTAGCCACTCTGCGATTAATCTGGAAGGGCAGGAAGTGGGGAGGAGGGTAAGCAGCAGACTGGACACTGCAGACACTTGGGGCAAGAGCATCTTCTTATTGCTGCCAAGTGGGCAGGCACCAGATTCTTTGGCTGCCTGGCCATCAGTCGCCCCGGCAGGAGGGCATGTTTTAACAGCCAATGTGTGTTTTGCTCTAGACAGCAGCCCGTTCCTCGGCCATCAGCCTCTGGCACCAGCAGGACACCTGGCTAGGAAGGAGAGCAGGCTCCTGGGAGGCTCTCTGCCCAGCCCCGCAGATCCCCTGGGCTCAGAGCTCCTCAGTTTTTGCTACCTGCACCTGCGGGAGCGCAAGAAGGAGCCCAAGAGCAGGACTGATGTCAATGAAAACTTGATCCTCTCTGAGGAGTCCCGGCCCCGGACCAAATCGGATCCCACCTCCGAGAGCTCCGGGCAAGACTGCCATGGGGCCGCCCAGGACTGTGAGCCCCACGGCCCAGAGCAGGAGTGCTGGGCCAACAGAACCAGGGCGTACACCCTGGACAGCCAGCAGGGCAGCCAGCCCCAGCACCTGTACTGTGACTTCTGCAAGGCCCAAGTCAAGCGCCTGCAGCCGGCCCCTCACCGAGGCGGCCATCATGGCCCCACACAGGACAACATGGTGGACCTGACCTCCCTCCCCCCTCCAGGGAGCGATGAAGAGGAGGATGAAACAACCTCCCTTCTCCCCATTGCTGCACCACCTCCTGGCTTCCAAGACAACAGCTCTGACGAGGACGACTCTAAACGCCGGGTGTCAGCAGCTGCTGCCATGACAAAAGGGCAGGAGCCAGGACGCCAGCTCTGCAGCCTCTTGTATGAGGAGATTCCTGTGACGCTCATAGATACCATGCCAATGCGGACAGTCCGAGATCACGCCCAGGACCTGGATGATGCTCTGGTCTCCACGCTGCAGGCCCTGGAAGCTCTGGCGGCCTCAGAAGATGGTGCAGCCCCTCAGCCGCAGCAGATGGCAGGTACCCCCCTCTTTTTAAGGTGGTTCCCATCAGATCACACCCAGCAAAACAGCAGCACCTCCCAAAACCTGCAAGCTTAGACCAAAGGGAGGGGGACTGGCAATAGCTGCATATGGAAAAGGGGAGGTCGGGTGTCGGAAGGACCCTCATTCCCAGGGCAGAGGTGCAGTCTGTGGTTGGAGCCTTCCCAAGAGCTCTGAAGGCAGCATCGGCTGCGCATTGGAATGACTGGACTCATTGAATGCCTCTCCAACATATTTTAGAGAGAGGCTGCAGCAGTCCATCCTCAGGGAAGAGGCCAGAATGTGGCAGAGAAAAGGGCTCTTAAAGCCACATTAATACCACCATACCAACCCCGCCAGCTCAGGTTCATCATCTGGGGAAGCTGGGCTGGCTACCCAGATAAGAACTTGGGCCTCCAAAAAGACGAGAGGTCCAGCAACAGCCAGCATATGTGGCCCCCCTTCCCCCCCTGGGCACCAGGGGCAGCTTGGCATATTCCTTTCATTTAAATTAGCAGCATTCTCCCCTTCCTCTCCCCCTCCCTGGTTGACAAATTCATTCAGTGGCTGAGGGTGGGCTTCAGCTTCCTCTAGGAGGAGGAGGAGGACACCCGACTAAAGAGCATGCCTTCTCCTCCTCCAGGCCTCATCGTTCTGGCTGCCATCACCCCAGAGTCATCAATGGACTCCGGCCATGAAACCAACTCGTCTGAGATCCCCGACGTCCCTGAGATTCTCGCCACTGTGCAGCAACGCCAGAACGCTGCCTTCTTCCTGACTCAGCAACTTAGCAAGGAAGGCCTCCTGGCCCGGAAGGACCTTCCTTTCCGCATCCAGGCTGGTTGTGCCCATGGGCCGCCTTGGCATCGAGAGCCAGACCCAACCTCAAATGCCACCTGCACTACAATCAAGCAAGAAATGGAGAAAGGCTGTGCCCAGCCCTCACAGCAGATTGAACTGCCCAAAGCCAAAGGGACAGTGCCCGAGCCCAAAGGCTCCTTCCCCTGTGGAGCAGCTGCAGCCCCACAAACCATGGCAGTCCCTGCCCTAGGAAACAGCCAACCGGAGAGTGGGCAGAGAGCAGCTCCTGTCCTGATTGCATCAAGTCTGCAGTCAGTCGGCCACAAAGCCTCCATTTCAGTAGCAGCAGCCGCCGCCTTGCCCACTGAAGGCAGCACTCCACCCTGGGGTCCCCAGGCCTGCTCTGTGGGCCGGCTGCCTCCCAGCCTTCCCTGCTCTCAAAAGCAGCCAAGCAGTGAGGCCTACCAGTGGAACCCAGGACCCCCAGGCAGTCCTGGAAAAGTGGTTCCCCCTCCCCTGCCAGCAGCAGAAGAGAAGCAGGCACCCCAGAGCTGCCAGCCAAAGGGAAGGCCAGAGTGGGCAGGGCAGCTGGGGGCAGAGGAACTCCTGGGCCAGGGAGAGGGTGCCAGGCCACCTGGCCAGAGAGAGACACTCATCAGCCAGGAGGAAAAGGGACAGCACGAAACTGGTGCCAACAGCCGCAGCACCCTGAGGCCCCCATCCTGCAAGAGTCCACAGGCCGTCAGCAGTCCCTGCGGGGAGACTCTGAAGGGGAAGGTCCCCCCAGGTGCTCAGACTGGAAGCCTGCCCTCCGCTTCCATGCTTTCAAAAAGGCACGAAAAGGCGCTGGCCATTACAGCACCAGACTCGGATCTCCCAGCTAAGCCTAAAGTGCCCAAAGCATCCTTCCACTTCAAGAGCCTCATTTCTGCCACTTTCCCAACCCGACTCAGGAGAGAGACCAATGAGCGGCAGGCTCAGCTGCAGAAAGTGAGGCAGTACGAGCTTGAATTCCTGGAAGAGCTGCTGAAGCCAAAGGCCAGGAGAGACCCCGTGTCTCCGGATCATCTGGACCCCTCGGCCACGGGCCGCTGCACCTGCCAGGTCCGGACTAGCCCTGTGCAGACTGTGCCAGGGATGTCCAGGGAACAGAGGCGGAGTTGTGATTGCAAGCGGCTCAGCCGAGGCACCAGGCCCCTGCCCGGTCAGCCAACAGCACCAGGCCTGGAAAGGCAGAGCAGGAGCAGAGAGCCGTCGCAGGCAGAAGGGCCAAGAAAGGCTGCTGCCGGAGCCCCTGCCAAGGGCAGCCGTATCAGGTCCACCAGCCTGGAACTGAGAGGTTGCCAGCCTGGCCCTGAACGCAGCCTGTCGTGCCTGACCACATGTGCCTCTCCTGGGGAGTGCATAGGAGCTCCCCACTACAAGTTGATGCGGCGCTACAGCGTCAGCGAAGTTGAAAAGACGGAGCAAACCTGCCCAAGTTCTCCAGACTACCCAAGCCATTACCTGCAGAAGGTGAGGGAGGCCCCTGCCCAAGCCCCTGCCTCGAAAGTTGAAATGCAGGACCCCCACCCCGCAGCGGCAGACCCCTCTTATGTCGAAGTGACTGAGAAGAACCAGAAAGGCGGTGCTGGACTTCCTTTTCAGGAGGACATATATCCGAGCCCCCCCAGACTGCCAGAGGAGGATGGAGACAGGCAGAGGTGCTGCTCCTTTTGGTACTGCTTCTACTACAGGAAGTGCAACATGGCTGATGATGATGGGAGTGAAAAGGATGAGCTTTCTTATGCCATCCCCATGCAGATACTCCCAGAAGGGAAGGTCGGCCACCAGGCAATCCCAGTGGTGAGCAGAACCCTCCAAGTCCTAGATGCAAGTGTCTGCAGCTCTCCAGACAACCAGACCCAGGAGATAGACCTGCGGAGCTCTTCCTTTGAGGGCAGCCTGGCCAAGATCCACGCCCTGAAGGGCCGCACCTACACCTGGCCCAACGGGTTCCTGGCTGTGCAGCTGGACACCAGTGAACTCTTGACGATCCTCCGGCAGTGCATCCTGAGCCCCGAGGCCCAGGAAGGTAAAGCGGATCTCCCTCAGTTGACCGGGTACAAGCAAGAGTTGGCCCTGAAGTTCAAGGACTTCCGGGCCTCCTGTCGCCGAGTGGCCGCTGTCAACAAGAGCCCAACCCACATGCTGTCGGCCGTAAGCAGCAGCTTCCAAGTCCTGGGAGGCTTGATCGAGACCTTCGTGCGGCTGGTGAACGTGCTGCGCTCGGGCTCTCAGCGCCGGGCCCTCCTGTCCAAAGTGGAAGAGATCGTGAGGAACTACACGTTCTTGCTGAGAGCTGCCGAGGAGTCCACCGCCCGAACCGCCCACCGAGGGGACCAGGAAGCCGAGCAGCTGAGCTCGGCGGCCTCCGTGGTGAACACGCTCACGCGCTCCCTGAAGACACTGATGAGCAAGTGATCAGTGTCTGCGCCGGAGTCGGGCACCTGGGTGCCTGAGAGCCGCTGGGAGAGCGAGGAGGGCCGCCGCCGCCGCGGACCGAGAGGCGTCCCTTGCCCCGTGAGCCCCGGCCCGCCGGGGACACAGACCGGCTCGCCTCAAGGGCCGAAACCGCGAAAGGCCCCGGCTCCGGCCCAGGGAAGCCCAGCCTGGAGCTCGCCCCACCTCCCCAGAGAGGCCCCGGGGCTCGTCTCCGCTCCGGCCTTCAGAAAGGAGCGGATTCGCCCGGCAGCCGCCTCGGCATTTGAGGCGGCTCCTCCCTCCGTCTGCCACGACTTCGCGGCGGGAACTGCCGCCGCCACCGCGCGATGCCCGCGACCCCGGAAAGGACTCGGAGGCCCGGGAGCCTCTCGGCGCTTGGCCGAGCACAGCGCCTCGCGGGGACTCAGCTCCCCCGCGCGATCTCGCCGCCGCCGCCCGTGTACGGAACCCGCCGGTTTTCTTTCGCAAACCCTGAAGAGTAAATCGATTCCTTCCGCCGCCGCCGCGTGGGAAATTTCCTTTTAGCAGCACCGCCCCTCCCCTCCCCGCGCGTGCGCGTTGCCAGGCGAGAAGCGGTGAGGTGACAAAGGGGGCGTGGCACCAAGATGGCGGGCTAGCGCGCGCGGCCTTTCCGTCGGCGCCTGCGCGTTCGAGGGCCGCCCGTGCGTCGCACCGTCCCTCTAAGCGGAGCCGGCGGCCGGAAGGCGGAGGCCGCGCGGCGCTGCTGCGGCTGCTGCTGCTGGATCCCAAGAGCGGCGGGCGGGAGCGCCGCAGGGAGGCGGCGGAGCTGCTGCCGGTGCCGCAGAGAGGCGGCGGGCCCGCGGAGCGCGCCTCGTCCTCCGCCGCGTCGCGCTGCCTGCCGCCGCTACTGGCCAGGATGCCCAACATCAAGATCTTCAGCGGCAGCTCGCACCAGGACCTCTCGCAGAAGATCGCCGACCGGCTGGGCCTCGAGCTGGGCAAGGTCGTCACCAAGAAGTTCTCCAACCAGGAGACCTGGTGCGCGTGAGAAGCGGCGCATGCGCGGGGGCCAGCGGGCGGGAGGGTGGGGAAAGGGGCGGAGCCTCACGCCCCGCCCTCACGCCCCGCACCCGCAGCGTGGAGATCGGCGAGAGCGTCCGCGGCGAGGACGTCTACATCGTGCAGAGCGGCTGCGGAGAGATCAACGACAACCTGATGGAGCTGCTCATCATGATCAACGCCTGCAAGATCGCTTCAGCCAGCCGCGTCACGGCCGTCATCCCCTGCTTCCCCTACGCGCGCCAGGACAAGAAGGACAAGGTGCCCCGCGCCCGCCGCGCCCTCCTCCCGCCGGCCCGTGCCCGGCCCGCCCTGACCCGCCGCTGCCTCTCTTGCAGAGCCGGGCCCCCATCTCCGCCAAGCTGGTGGCCAACATGCTCTCCGTGGCCGGGGCGGACCACATCATCACCATGGACCTGCATGCCTCCCAGATCCAGGTTTGGGGGGCGGGGCGGGGGCTGCTCTGGCAGGTTGGGGCTCCCAAGCCTCCCGCCTGGTGGGGAAGGAAGGAAGGGGGCGCCCTGCTCCGCTCCTGCCGTCTTCTCGGAAATGGCCCAAGGTCCGACCGAAGGGGGGCTCGGAGCCTCTAGGCTGAAGAGCTGCTTCCTTTCCCCAAGGGCTTCTTCGACATCCCAGTGGACAACCTGTACGCTGAGCCAGCTGTCCTGAAGTGGATCAAGGAGAACATTGTGGAGTGGAAGAACTGCACCATCGTCTCTCCTGACGCTGGGGGAGCCAAGAGGTGAGGCGCCCGGAGCAACCGGGGCAGGGGCCTGTTTTGCAGAACGGTTTCAGTCTCAAATCGTGGCTGTGGCGAGGTTTTGATTAGCGACTTCCTTGGGGAGAGAGCTTTTCCAAATTCAGAACACCCCTGTAGTGCTGTCGACTTCCAGAGGGATGTTTTTCCCGACTCTTGACTTTTTGTAGAGAACCTCAGTCAGAGGACGTCTATGTGTGACACCCAGGTCCCCACCTGACCATTGGCCTTTGAAAAGGCAGTTGCAAGAGGCTGCTTGCATTCCTAAAATGCTTTGACTGGGGAACCCTTTTGAGAAAGGAATTTTCTTTTGGCCAGCTGTTGGCTCTGCTATTCCTTGGAACCTCGGCATTGGAGCAAGGGGCTCTTCTGATTGTGTAAAGATGTGTCTGGTGGAACTGAAGAAAGCTCGTGTAGGCATTCCTAAATATTGAAAGAGGGCTCTGTTGTGAGAATTGCAGGACAGCCATTGTGCTGTATGTTGGTTACATGGGTATGTGCTGCTGGCAGAGTTCACAGCAGCCTTGCCCAGCCAGTGCTTTTGGATGGATGTGAGGTGGCAGTGCTGATAAGAATTCAGGGAGTTGGCATAAGAAGGGGCAGGATTACCACCCTTTCTGGAAATTGACAGTATCGACCTATCTCTCCACAGAGTGACCTCCATTGCCGATCGGCTGAATGTGGACTTCGCCCTTATTCACAAAGAAAGGAAGAAGGCCAGTGAGGTAGACCGCATGGTGCTGGTGGGGGATGTGAAGGACCG
Organism: Toxicocalamus goodenoughensis; assembly: GCA_032468175.1. NCBI lineage: Eukaryota > Metazoa > Chordata > Lepidosauria > Squamata > Elapidae > Toxicocalamus > Toxicocalamus goodenoughensis. Next base: position 32,442 of record JANHFN010008193.1, read on the forward strand.
GGTGGCCATCCTTGTGGATGACATGGCAGACACCTGTGGCACCATCTGCCATGCAGCAGACAAGTGAGTAGCCTACCAGAGTGTAGGCAGCCATCTGGGGTCAAGAGGGTGGGTGGCTGGTTCTGTCCTGGCTGATTCATTCTCCCTCTCGGCCTCATCCTGCTTCCTTGAATGCAGTTTTGTGTGCTGAAAGCAATATGGTGCTGATGGATGGTAAGGCTGCAGCAAAGGCCCATTGTTTTACTAATGGCAGATTGGAATGTTTGATTTATTCAACGAGCAGCCCGCTCACCCAGTAAATGCTGCCTTCTGTCTGACTTCCACATAGGCTGCTTTCAGCTGGGGCTACCAAAGTTTATGCCATCCTGACTCATGGGATCTTTTCTGGGCCAGCCATTTCCCGAATCAACCACGCCTGCTTTGAGGCAGTTGTAGTCACAAACACAATCCCCCAGGAGGACAAGATGAAACACTGCCCTAAAATCCAGGTGCGGCTACAGAAGAACAGGAGAGTCGGGGCAGCTTGCAGGTTCCAGATAACGACTTGTTGCTTCCTCTTCCTCTGCAGGTGATCGACATCTCCATGATCCTGGCTGAGGCCATCAGGCGGACTCACAATGGGGAATCGGTCTCTTACCTCTTCAGTCATGTCCCTTTATAACTGTAGATGCTGCTGCTTGGGTGGCTTTTTGAAAAACCAAAATTTGTTTTAAGTTCAGTAGATGTTGCTTGTTTGATTGCTTCCTTTCTACTTCTCAGTGTTTGGCGGAGGGGTGAGGAGATCTTGATTCACATTCTCAGCCTCTCCATTGACTGGGAGCTTTTATGCAAGTTAGGCTTCTTGTAAAGCTATTGGCCTCTTTTAACTTGGAGGAGAAGAGAAACACTGTTTCCAGTCATCCACCCTGTGTCCTTGGGAGGGTGTAGTGGCTAGTTGTGCAGAAGGTCAGAATTACATTTTGGTTAGACCTAGAGTGGTTGCTGGGTGCAAGAGTATGCAGAGAAAGGCCTTTCTGTGCCAAAAAAAAATGCCCATGTTTGGGGTTTGCCTTGACTGGAACTTGCCTGCCTATCCTCCCCACCCCTTTTATGTCCAGTTCATTTCCAGAAGAGCGGGTTGGAGTGTCCCCCCCTCCTTTTAAAGTCTACCCAGGCAGCTTGTGATCCTGGGGCATTCTGTGCCCAGTTGCTTTCAGGTGTGTCTCTTGGCACCTACGCTTCCACCTGGCAGCAGCAGAGATCATTTCAGAGCAATGGGGCCTGCCTCCCTTTGAGAGGCAAAAGCAGCAGACCATTATCCCCACCCCAAAGGTTTTCAGAGCGTTTGAGGAGAGGAGAAACGTGGCCCCCAGAAAAGCAGGGGTCTTTACAGCCTGGGCATGCTGCTTCTGCTGCCACAGCACTTCAGTTGGGTTCTGAGCAGCAGCTCTCTTGATTGTATGCCCGTTGCTGTGGCGTGTGTGCATGTATCTACCTACATATATATCTTTATTTTGCTTCTTATTTGGGCCCTTCCTGCTGCCTCTGCTTCGCTTCGGTTGAATCCCTAGGATGCCACTGTGATGTTTGTGTTACTCAGAACTTCAGAGCAGGAGGAATTAAACTCTTCCTTAAAAATCAAGAGCTTTCTGGATGCTATTCCCACACACACCATATTCTGGCAAGATTCTTTGGGGTGCAGCACTTTCCCCCAGCGAAAACAATAAAGGAGAGTGGGGAGGAATAGGTTTCCATATGGGTGAGCGTACTCGTAGGTCATCCTTGGGACTATATGGGTATCTGTGACTGTTGGAGCCAAACATGTTGCGCTGTCTCCTTTGATGCAGTGCAAGCTGTTTTTCAAATTAGCAGCCATTATTAACTGAAAACCTCCAAATTCAATCCATGGCAATATCTTTTCAGGGGGCTGGCAAATCGTATCCTTTTGGTGAGGCACCTATGAGGCAACTAGCATGTGTGCCTTCAAGTCAACAGCTGTGCCACACCAAGTACCTATGTACAGTATATAGGACCTACTGCTTGAGCCAGGGGTTGGACTAGAAGGCTGCTTGTGGAAGGGCATCTCTCCTGCGGGAAATGACATGCTGTTCCTCTATTATGGGCTTCTCTTGTCCCAGGAGGTGCAAGTAGCCATGGGGACAATGGCTAACACAGCTGGAGAAGCGTGCTATACAAAGGACAGTACTGGACGCAGGTCTCTTGTATGTGCAGAGTTGGGGGTGGGTGGGTGTCCCCATTCTTCACACACCCTGGACAGCACATAAGCCAGGAAGCCAAACTAACATCCCGTGGATGTACTCTGCTCCCCTGTGGCATTTAAGACTGGTGTTCCTTTGGGAGGTTAGCATCCTACTATTTAGGGTGCCGAT
>JANHFN010008197.1:2239-13431 GCA_032468175.1 Toxicocalamus goodenoughensis
GAAGGAAGGAAGGAAAGAAGGAAGGAAGGAAGGAAGGAAGGAAGGAAGGAAGGAAGGAAGGAAGGAAGGAAGGAAGATCTTGGGCTTCCTAACAATAAGGCTGATGGAATTGCAGTCCTCCAAGGGCTGCAGAACTACAACTCTCTGCAGATCTTTCACTGATGTTGCTAACAAACGTTGCTGGAAGGTGTGTTTCAGTAACATCTGGAAGACCACCAATGATTTATTTCTGTAGGATAATGCACAGTATACAAGGAATTTATCCACACATATTATCATCAATTTGCATCCTTGGTAACATTAAAATTAAATCTCCTTTGTTCTTTCAAGAAGTCACTACTGTATAAACAATAGATTTTTTTTTAAAGTAACAGACTGTTTAGAAGAAAGGAGGATCAATTACTTAAGGCAACGCAGATCATAAAATGAACAGTCAGTGTAATGTAAATGTTTCATTTAATCATTATTCCAGAATAGGGCGCAGACATAAAGAAGAGAGATGAACTGAATCATCTTTCTTCTAAGCCCGCGCATGCTCCATCCACAATTCCTCTTTCCATTTGTAATCAAGAGAATCCAGGAGAGAAGCTGGCTGAATTACAAACCCCTCTGTTCAATAAAAGAAATTCAGCAATGTAATAGATTATCCTATTTGGACATAATAAGTAGTAGTTGCCCCTTGCACCCAGTTGCCAAATAATGCATGAATGTTTTGGTAAAAAGAACAAAATTTTACAAAAAATTATTTTAAAAATGAGGTGTGGGGGACTAAGAGCAGTCAGGTCCAGTAAGAGCTAAAGAAGCTTCTTGGATGAGAACAAAACATTTACAAAAAAAAACCCCAAAAAACAAGGAAGTCCAGTTGCCTCTTGAAAAAAAGCAACTTTGGGAAAACAGTCATGGATGACTGAGAATTTCCATAGACATGATGCACCAGAAGAAAGCTCTTGACTATAAACTGTCTAGCCTACTGCTAGTAATAATACCTTCTTGGAGAAAGTAAACCCAGTCTTACATTACAAATGCAAGTTCCATTATTCCCGATGCCATCCAAGCAGGTTCCATGTTGGTTGCATATGTTTTCAGATCCACCAGGGCATTCTATAAGAGGAAGAGAGTTACCCACACTTAGATTGTTTTAAAAACTGTGTCACTCCCATACTATTTTGATTAAACGAGCCACAGTGGCTCAGTGGTTAGAGTGCAGTACTGCAGGCTACTTCTGCTGCCTGCCGGCTGCCTGCAATTTGGCAGTTCAAATCTCACAAGGCTCAAGGCTGACTCAGAGTTCCATCCTTCTGAGTAAAAGGAGTAAAATGAGGACCCGGATTGTTGGGGGCAATATGCTGACTCTGTAAACCAGAGGTTTACAGAGAGGGCTGTAAAAGCACTATAAAGTGGCATATAAGTCTAAGTGCTATTGCTATTGCTAAATCAAGTGCATCCTCATTGCAAGGCATCATGAACAATGTATGCCCATTTCTTCTTTTTTTCAATGGTCTTGTGGAGAAAGCTCTATTCATATAAACACTAATTTTGTTTCTTTGGGTCGTCCAAGATAACAGGAATCCTTCCTGAAATCTGGTTCCTTCAGAATAACAGAATCTTGAAAATCTAAAAGTACATCTCTTCCCCCTCATCTTCACAGATCAAGAAAATAAGGAGAGTCCCTTTTGACACATTTGCCATGCCCCCTGCATTCCTTCTGCAGGCTCAACTGCCTCTTATATGACTGTTGTCTGACTCTGAGACTCTTCTTCTTCTCTCCCAAGGTCAGTCCTAGATGCCATTACAATTGGAGACCCTTCTTTGCATATTGACTTGCCTGGGATTGACTGTTGCATGTCAAATGTGCAATTGCTGTGTTATGCCTGCAACATGGCTTTTTGTTTGTTTTCCTTTTGCTATTGTATGTCAACATTGTATATTGCCTGTACAATATGTGGCAACTGGGGGTGGTTTGTAAATGGATTAAATCAATTATTACAAAAGAAGAGAAGGTATATTTTTTTCACATATATAGCAAACTGATGCTGCCTGTCTTTGTATGGCCCAGTGTTTAAATCCTTATTCCTTACTGGATTTCAAGAGCTCCATGGCTTCAGTATATACAAACTCCAAAAGCTTGTCAATCAAAACATGCTTCACAAACCATCCTATGAACCTCTGACTCCCTGACTATGTGATATGTGTCCTATAGTCAAAGACTTACCATAGCATTCAGGACCCCAGTATCCAGAGCAGCACTGTTTCTCTTTATGTTCCTTCATGCAGATGTAAGTGCACCCCAACATAGATAGGATGTTCTCACCCAGTTTTACTGTATATCTGAAATAGGAAAACACACATATGCCCAGACACAAAAACTGTTATCAGAAGGGAACTACTGGTAGTGCAGTGGTTAGAATGCAGTACTGCAGGCTACTTCTGTTGGCTGCTGGCTGCCAGCACTTCAGCAGTTCGATTCTCACCAGCTCAAGGTTGATTCAGCCTTTCATCTTTCCGAGGTCAGTAAAATAAAGACCCAGATTGTTGCTGGGCAAGTTGATGCAAATTACTGACTCTGTTAACCACTTAGAGAGGACTGTGAAGCACTATAAAGCAGTATATAAGTCTAAGTGCTATTGCTATTACTACTGTATAAGATAATATATTCAAACAATACCTATAGTACAGAAAAGCCTAAATCTGATCTGGAAATACTTTCTATCACCATCATCAGCCTTGAAGGTAAAACTAGAAATAGCAATGCCATTTTTCTGATCCAAATTTGGCTGCCCAGAATCAATGATCCAGCATTGTTGGCCTTATTTCCATTATTCTTGGTTCTCAATTGTGTGTATAGATATGTGTGTGTGTGTGTGTATAGGTATGTACACATAAACCTGTGTACATAAGCATGTAAGTAGGTATAAGAAGAACTTACAAGAAGTACTTTCAAAAACCTAAAAGGATATCACTTTAAAGAAAAGCAAAAACATTTTTATTCCAGAGCCCAGGAACAGAGTGAAAAGAATAATAGATTTAAAAAGGCAAATTCTAATTGAATAATTAAATAAAAAACAAGTAGTTAATGAATAAATCAGTAAAATAGTGGAATCAATTGCTCATGAAAAGTATGGATAATGAATTGGAGGTGTTCAAGCAGGAGCTGAACATGGAGCAGCCATCTATCTAAGATGCTTTAATTTGTAAGCCTGTGTTGAATTGTTAGTTGAGCCCAATGTCCAAAATGCCTCCTTCCAATTCTATAATTGTATCTATACACTTCAGCTTGGTTCAACAATAGATGAGGTGTCTTGTCATATCAGTATTATTTACATACAATGCTAAGCCTTTGTATAGGTTAGCATAGCAAATGCAGCTGTTTGCTGCTACTGATTCACTCCTATAGCTACACCATTCATGGCTTAAAACAGGAGCCAACAGACATCAGCACTCATAGTAGGGCATATTTGTCATTCAGTTATATTAACCATTGTGCAAACATACCCAACAGAAGATGCTTACATTGGCAATTAAGCTGCCTGCATAGGATGATCTTTCTGTTCTGCCAAGAAATCCTTCCTCTTCATGGAATAAACCTTTAAGATCCCTCAGTTTTTTGACTACATATTGCTAATGGCTGTCAATTTACCAATTTCTTAGCAATATGACAATGTTCTCCAATCTGCGTTCCTTCTAGATGTCTGAATTTCAACTTCAGGATTCTCAAAAATTGCCCTGCTGGCTGGGAAATTCTGAAAGCCTCTCCAGATTGGGAGAAGCTAACTTAGAAAGTTAACATGTCACCATCCAAGTTACAACTGAAAAGATTTAATCCACATACCAGAAGCTCAGTTTAAAAAAAGACTTTGAGAATTATTGAAAATCATAAAGGAAATTAAATTAATTCCACCACAGATACCTAAAGTACAAAAATAATTTAAGCCCTGAAACTTCAGCCCTGTTTCTGTAAATCAAGTTATAGCAACTTCAATATCAATGAGAAGCTGTGCAGTTTTGGTTTTCAAAAGCTACATAAATTAGATACGTTTGACTGCAAATGGGTTGGCATCAAAATATTAAGAATGTAGACTACTCTGGAGCTTAATTTCAAAAGGTAGACATGAGGAATAGGACATAATAGAACATAACTATTACTTTAGGAGATCAGCATCCAATAAAAAAGCATGGATGTTAATTTGTAATTTGAGTAATACTAGACTAAAAATTAAAAGATTATGAGAAAATGATCTACTTTAGATTCAAAAATAAGAGGAAACATATTTGCTAGTAGATAGATAAATAATAAATGAACAGATAGAATTATATTACAGTCACAGATTAAAATAAAAATATTACTATTATTTTTTGTACTATAAAATGAAAACCAGTATCAGATATATTATTGATATAAGGAAATGTAAAGGCTGCTTTAGTATCTATTGAAAAAAAAACTGTATATATCCATAGTTTCCAATAATTTTTGGCATCTTTTATAGCGATTATTGGCATTCAGATTGAAGTCCCCAAATTATTAAGATGCTTATTTGATTTTTGAATTAACATTAAATTTTATTATGTCTGCAGTTATTTTAATATACTCATAGAACCCACCATTGACGTACATGAGCTGTGAGCAAGGGCTACCTAAAGCAAAGATTGGTACAGTAAATAAATAAAGATTGCCTGATATGGAGAGGTATCTTAAACAGCTCAGTCTCACTCTCCCTAAATACCACAAAACATTTTGCATACACTTGAATTAATATTTTTTTCTTCAGTCGCACTGAAAGTCTAGGTTTCACTCTACAGGGGTGGGATTCTACTGGTTCGGACCGGTTTGGGTGAACCAGATGTTAAAGTTACATCTGGTTCGCTGAATCAGTATTTCAACCGACTGGCTGGCCCACCCCACCTCACCCTTCCCAGGAGTCTCCACGCAGCCCATTTTCAATGGAGGTAAGTGCAGGGTCCATGTGGAGGCTCTGGGAGGGGGGGGGAAATGGGCCTTCTGGAAATCCAGAAACAGGCCTGTTTCCAGCTTCCGAAGTGCCTCCAGAGCCAGGGGAGGCTGTTTTCACCCTCCCAGAGGCCCAGGGGAGGCCTCAGGACCCTTGGGAGAGCAAAAACGACCTCTCCCAGGCTCTGGAGATCCACCAGAAGCTGGAAACAGGAGATTCTGATAGGCCACGCCCACCATGGCCACACCCACCAGCAACTGGGCAGCAAACTGGTTGCTGGGATTTTTTAATCCCACCCCTGCATGTAAATCAAGGTTCAGTTTACTACAGATATTAAGATGTAACTTCTATTATATTGTTAAAAATGGGTGCCACTTAAAAAAATGGGTGATTTATCCGTCTACCTCTCCATTATTATCTACCTGCCTGCCTGCCTGCCTATTTATGAAAACAAATATGTTTATTCTTGTTTCAATTACTAAATAACGTAATTAAAGTTTGCCACAGGCCATAATCTGACATTCTTTCTTTACTCCACTCTAATTATCTCAAAATGGAAATTAGTAGCACCGTCCAGATGTGGTTACTTACATAAGTCAGCCCTGTCACATAATGAAAGGTATTATTTACATAGAAACCTCCAATCCTTTGGTATCAGGGTTGCTATGTATCTGAGGTGATATCACAATCCAGGTTCAAATTCTGCATACACAGAAAGTAGAAGCTTGACAGATATTGTCTCCTATTAACTGGGACTGGCCATGGGCTTTTTCTTCTTTATTTTACCGTAGGTGTAAACCATCCCTATGGCTTTACCATTAAGCAAAGTGCCTTTGATTCATTGGGAATCCATGTTCTAAAATACATTATACACACTGAGACAGAAAAGAGGATGTTTTACCTGCATTGCTGTGCCTTATCATTTATCATCCATCCACTTGGGCATCTCATCCACCCAGAATAAGCAGCGCAAGTAGTGCAAACAGTATTCTTTCTATATGTGAACTTCTGGTCACATTGCATTGATTTTAACTGGAGAAAGGGAAGATGATAATTCTTATATGAGATGCACAATTCCATAACTCATTTAAAAGATAACTAGCAACATCAACAGGTTTTCAAACCTCTTGCATTTCCTATCTCCAGAGATAAAGCCAAGTGACAGACATTTGGAAATAGTTCTGATCAATCCATATCTAATGCATGCCAACCTTCCTTGATCAAACATTGTCTGAGAAATATGGGAACTATAGTGCAAGAAATCTCAGAGACTCTGGAAACAAACTGATCCACATTCATGAATTACTGATTTTGGCTTTTCTGCAACATGCACAGAAAAGATGCCCCCATACCAACATACCTCGGTCAGCAGCACTTCCCCAACAATGTTGTAACAAAACCCAGACAACCTTTCATTTCCCCATTCTTCAGCCCAGATGTTTCTGCTTTATGAGCTCCATGACAGTAAGGCCATAACTAACAAATTTTGGGACCCTGATACGTTAACTGCAAAAACAGGGTGCACCCACCATTCACAGAGACCTGCTTTCACTCAGATAACTACACCAACACTGGGGAAACTTTGGTTTTGTTCAAAAGTAGATAAGAGAACCCTGAAGCACATTACAAGAAAAGGGGTGGGGGGAAGCATGTCTGGGGAATTTGGAGGAGGGAAGCAGTGAGCGAGCAGATAAGAGGTTGGAGCAAGGTATTTATCTTTTCTGGTGGTCTGTTGTTTTTTTGAGGAAAAATAGATTGGGTCTCACTTCTACATATCTTACTTCTACGTATTTGACCATAGTAGTAAGGTCCCTGTTCTTAATCTAGAGGCAACTGTAACTCTGTCAAGGAATGACTCCTCTGAATGTGACCAGCATGTAACTGGTGAGCCAACAGTATGCAACGGCAGCCAAAAAAAGCCAATGCAATTCTAAGTTGCATTAACAGAGGGATTCAATCAAGATCAGGTGAGGTATTAATATACCTCTATAAAGCCTTAGTAAGACCACACCTCCAATACTGCATCTGGTTTTGGTCATCACACTATAAAAAAGATGTTGAGACTCTAGAAAAAGTCCAGAGAAGAACAACAAAGATGATTAGGGGACTGGAGGCTAAAACATACAATAAATGGTTGCAGGAACTGATGGGTGGGAACTGATCAAGGAGAGATTTAACTTAGAAATAAGGAGACATTTCCTGACAGTGAGAACAATCAACCAATGGAACAGCTTGCCTTCAGAAGTTGTGGGAGCTTCATCACTAGAAGCTTTCAAGAAGAGACTTGACTGCCATCTGTCAGAAATGGTGAGGGTCTCCCACTTGGGTGGGGGATTGGACTAGAGGACCTACAAGGTCCCTTCCAACTCTGTTATTTGGTTCTGTTAAATCTCTCCACTTCAGCAGTTGATATAATTGAGCTTTCTCTGGGAAGTGGACCATTCCTATTGCTATACTGCACTTTTCAATAAGTGCAAGGATCTAGTCCATTTGTTATAGAAATATACTCTAAATGATCACAAACACTTGAACCCATTAAAATGGGTTTAACCAAAGTTAACTTTAAAAAGTTTTTAAAAAACTATACACACAAATCGTTACTGGATTAGATTAAGATACTGTCTCAATGTTCTAACTTGGAAGATAATCCCATTCAGTCATTTCAGTAATCTGCTCCCTGTTGTTTATTCGTCACTGCAGGCAATAAATGACATCAGAGTTCTTCAGACTCTTAAGCCCAGTGTCATTACACCCATTCATCTTTGAACCCTCTACACCAGGGTCTCCAACCTTGGCAACTTTAAGATTTGTGGACTTCAATTCCCAGAATTCCTCAGTTTTACTGGCTGAGGAATTCTGGGAGTTCAAGTCCACAGGTCTTAAAGTTGCCAAGATCGGAGACCCCTGCTCTACACCATTATTGTTGACACATTCCTAACATTTTGAGTTTATTGTGTGGTAAAATAATTTGTTTGTTTAAGCACTAGACAGTAATGTGACTCCCTTTCTCTTTTTGTGATTTTTGAACTTAGGAACAGGACATCTGTAAAAAATAAGTCTTTAGACACTTTTAATAATATTCGTATTATTATAAAGCCATGTTTAGGAACATATAATTAATGAAGTTTTTACTTTATTTTCCTGTTCTGTACATTTATATGAACACAGTATCATTCTACATATTTTTTTTGGTGGGAGGAGGGTTATTGGAATTCATCCTCTTCTAAGGTCTTTAAATTTAGATAAGCCCAGTTTCAACATAGTTCTTTAAACGCTCTCAGAAATCCAGATTCACCAGGGAAAAGATGATTCAAACTATACATGCGCTCATAGAGCACCCAAGGTTATCTATTTTGCAGCTGTGTGATCTCAAGAAAAGATCCCTGTTTTAAGACAAAGGATGACAAATGTATTGAACATATCCAGATTTCTCAAAATCATCTTTTCCTGTTGAAATTGGATTGCTGCATAACCTTAGTTTCTTTCTCAGAAGGGCCAAATACATTGTCCTATATAATTCTGTCCCACCTCTGATGACTTCTAGAGATTTATTTATTTTTAAATAAATAACTCAAGGTGGCAAACATATTTAATACTCCTTCCTCCTCCTATTTTCCCCACAACAGAGTGAGGTGGGGTGGGGTGGGAATAATTGACTGGCCTGAAGACATACATTCACTCATAACGGTTTTATATCTAAAAAATATTCTTACACTATTAGGATCTTTATCAATAATTAAATTACTTTTTGATCCATTCCATCTTCATAAATGTTTGTTCAAGATGTGATTTTTTAAAAACAGATCTTGAGTAAACAGCAATAAATTGGCAAGGAGATATGATTCTGAGTTGTTTACAACCAGGAATAAAATTATTTTTCTTTTCCTAAAATTATGTGACTGAAATTATAATTCTTGGTTCATTATGGAAAATTATTGTGGAAGGATTGAGAGGTCAAAATAAATTCTGGAGATTGAAATATGATGATGAGATGGAGGCGGAGGATGAGAAGGAGGAGGATGAAGTAGAAGAAGATTGTGCAACCAACTGTAATAAAAATAATACATCATCTGCCTATCCCAGATTCTTGGGAAGGATTAATAGATGAATAAAAATGCAAAATCCACTCTATACGTTTAGCTGATTATGCAACCAATATAACAATTTGTTGTTTAAAATTTATTAAAATTTTATTTAAAATATATATTCCACCCAACTCCCAGTGATCTTTTAGACCAGGCTCTGGCGAACCATCAGATTTCTGATATATTGGAGGAAGGGACAGAAATCTCACAAAACTGAATTAAATAAAAACATGTTTGGAAAGGTTCACTTGTAGGGAAGACTTGTATAGAATTTCCACAACCTGCCAAGATCCCACAACAAAAGTGAGTAGGGCCAGGGTCCATTTGGTGGGTCAAGGAATGGTGAGATGGTGTCTTAAGTATTTGCAAGCTATAAGGCATGCATTCCCCCCCTTAGCTTCCTTAAAAACCCCAAATTGGGAGGGGGATAGAGAGATGAAATTTTTACTGTTTCTACTCTGTGAGACTTTAAGGAATGTTAGGGGGTTGCCCTATTGCCATCTTGAATTAGACAATACATTTATCAATGTTTAAATAAGAATAATTGAAAAGGGGGAATTATTCAGTTTTTACAAATATTTACACTAAAAGCTAAAAATAGTTGGGTTAGGCTAAAGGAATTGCCAAATCACTTGATCTAACTTTCTAATTCTAATGGAAAGCCCTAAGTTGTTTAATTCATTAAAATGCATCAACTTTGCAATCTTATACATGTATGTTCCCAAACCATAATATAGTGCAAGGATAGACACAGCTGTAAGGTCTAGTTAAGTGGGAAGCTGAATGCTTTCTTCAGTTGAAGTAATATTTATTCTTTCAACTCATCATTTTTTCAAACATCTTGCTCCCCTTTAAGTGCTGAACTTTTGCCTGAAAAGCAAGCTAATTTTTCCAAGTTCACCAGAGCTCATTTCCAAGTTAAAATGTCAGAGCAGACTGCAGCTTTTTACCCCTCAGAGAACAGAAAACTCACCTCACTTTTCTGCCCTTCAGCTGGAAAAGTTGCACATGTTGCTAGGATGAACAGGACTAATCCAAGAATTTTCCTTGGCATGTTTTTGCAGAAGAAATCTCTTTACTCAAAAGCGGGAAGTGAAGTGTTCAGTTTGATAAAATAACACCGCCTACTAAAAATGGGGTCCAAAAAAACTGTGAAGTTAAACGAAAACAGAGCGAAAGCCTTTGCATGATGTAAATCTCTTAGTCCTAACTATTTAGAAGGAGCAGCATTTTGACTGAGCTTCAAATGTCAGCAGATTTAAAAGAAAAAAGCAAAGAGGCATAGTAAGTATGAAAATGATCTGGAGAAAGGAAAACAATGGATTACTCAAAACAGGAACATTAACAAGTTTCCTCTCTTCTATCAGTTACAACAGACAGAAGGAAATCCTTTTTTTCATTGGAATGGAAGTCTGATTGTGTATTTAACAATGAGGTAAAGCTGCCCAGTGAACTAGATTTTGTTAACAACTTAGATGGTAAATTTATACGACATCAGGATAACTTTTAATTCAAAGGCAGTATTTCAAAAAAATCAATATAAACATTAAATATAAGATAGCAGTGTAGAAAAAATGCTGCTTATAAGCATGGTGGTTTCTTGGTTATTTCTTGTTATGAAAAACAATCCTTATGAAATTCTCATTGAATCTACTTTCTTTGAAGTGTTTGGTTTTCAAACCATACTGCTGCTGATTGATTATATTTTTCCTCCAATATTCCTTCCTTTCTTCTTCCTTCTTTCTCTTTCTCCTTCCCTAGCTTCAATTATGTGAACCAATAGTAGTTGTAGTTCCAGTCCTTCAAGTCATCCTCAAGTTCTCTCTAAACCCTTGATATCTGATATTAACACAGAATATTTGATCTATCACAATATCACTATGCTGAATAAAGGATTGCTTGATTGTGAAGTTATAAATGAACAATTGCTGTATCAAATGGAGAATGCACTGCAATGTAAACTGTAGTCAGGAATATGCAGGGGTGGGATTCAAATTTTTAACAACTGTGGGTGTGGCTTAGGTGGTGGGCGTGGCTTGGTGGTCATGTGACTGGGTGGACATGGCTTGGTGGCTATGTTGTTCGCTGGGTATGGCCAACTCAATATCACTCACATCGAGGCATGCATCTCCTCGCCTGGCCTCTCATGACTGTGGGGATG
>JANHFN010008198.1:10908-25444 GCA_032468175.1 Toxicocalamus goodenoughensis
ATAGATAGATAGATAGATAGATAGATAGATAGATAGATAGATAGATAGATAGATAGATAGATAGATAGATGATAGATGATGATAGAAAGACAGACAGACAGACAGACAATTGATAGACACACTATCTTTATGCAATAATGACATTGTTACTTAAATCGGGTTTTGGCTTTCCATAAAACATTAAGCAATCAACCAATTTCAGAAGGCTGGATTTCCTCAACAAACTGCTAAAATGTAAATGGTTCATAGTTCAATGTATTAATATACAATATAAATCGGAACAAGGAATCTATGGGAAATTCAGTTTCAAATGTGCATTATGCATTTGAATAGGGTGCTTATAACCTAAGCTTTGATTATTTGAATTTATTCTAGCTCATTCATTCTAGTTATCTCTTTAGTGGAGTATTAATCTGTCTGAGTAAGTATAAAATAATGAACAGATTTTTGGACTGGATTTTTTTTTTCCTGAGCAGGATGTTTGACAGCCTTCTGATCTACCAGATAAATGAAATTGGAAAGGTAATAATTAGGCTGGTAATTACTTAGACTTCAGTCTCTTATGTTTTTTATTTCCTTCATTTCTGGGCAGCTGGAGCAATGACTCATTAATAATAATAAAGTCATTTAACCCTACAGGCAAATTACAAGGAGAAGGATGCCATTTGTCATCCAACAGAAATGGAACAATCATTGGAGGGTAGAGAGGAGAGAGTGATCCCTGTTACATATTCATAGCTAAGGATAAAAAGGACATTTGGCACTTATTGTTAACATGACATCTCAATCTGCTTTTTAATTATCGATAAACATTAGACAATAGCAACCAGAAGACAAAGAACTGTTAATATGGAATTTTACTACAGTGACATTCCCAAACTTGTTTCACAGCTATCCTACATGTATAGGAGAGTTCCGTGGTTGACAAATTTGGCCCCTTCCAACTGGAAGGATTTCAGTTCCCCAAATTCTGAACAAGGAGGTTGAGACTCTAAAAAGAGTGCAGAGAAGAGCAACAAAGATGATTAGGGGACTGGAAGCTAAAGCATATACAGGGTATGTTTAGTTTCATGAAAAAAGGACTAGGGGTGATGTAAAAACAGTGACCCAAGATTTGAGGGGCTGCCGCAAAAAAGAGAGAATCAACCCATCCTCCAAAGCACTTGGAGGCAGAACAAGAAACAATGTCAGGATTCAATCGCTCTAATTAAATCATGATTCTTGAGCCAAACTTCAAAAAAACATCAAAGGATGTTTTGGCATTGCCCTGTATGAAGCCAACTCTGCCATAGGTAATTTACAGCCACGTGTGACCCTGTTTCCCCCCTCCCACCGGGTGTCGCATAAAGCAGATTCTCCAATTGAGCACGTTCACAGCCTGGGTGTCATCAATCACATTCTCCAATTAGGGACTGGGTGTCATCATTCATGTTCTCCAATTATATATATTCATGGCAAAACTCTGGCATTTTAGTTACAATCTTTTAAAGATAAGAGTTGGAATGTACTTCTGCTTTCAACTGCTCTTCCAGGTTTCCTTCCTCCCCCCTCTTTTTTTTATTGCAACTACTAAAAGAAGCATAGGGATATTTTATAAGTTGACAAACAACAAATGAAAATTAATCAAGGAGAGAACCAATCTAAAAGCAAGAAAAAGAAATTTCCTGGTGGGGAGAACAATTATTCAGTGGAGCAGCTTGCTTGGAAGATGTGGGTGTTCCAGTACTGGAGGTTTTGAAAAACAGATTAGGCAACCATGGTCTCTGCTTGAGCAATGGGTTGGATTAGAAAACCTCTTCCCTTCCAACTCAGTTATTCTGTTATGGCTATATTTATTTATGCATTCAGTTTTGTTAGCCACCCAACTCAGTCAATGACTCTGGGCAGTCTATATTTCCCCCAAAAAATTATATTACAATTCAAACACTAACAACATTTTAAAAAACAATAAAAACACTAAAAACATTTTAAATAACAATAAAAACCACAACAGAACATCCCTTAGGACAGCATGGGCTAGTCTTGTAGGGTCAAATAGAAATCCAAGCAGATGAGCTAATTCTACTTTAATGTCAAGTTATATTGATGGAATCTTGCAATTCTGAAAATAAATCGTCCCTCCCTCGTCTCCTTTACAGCCCAAGAAACTAGGAAGGGTCCTTTTCTGAGCTTCTTCTTCCACCCACTGTACAACTGGAGGCTATGTTGTCTCTTTTCTGTTCATTCTCTTGGCAGCATCTCCTGGAAATATCTCCCAAAGTCTTTCCCCAATTACAATGCTGAGAGAGGAAATCTGTCCATC
The DNA here is from genome assembly GCA_032468175.1 of Toxicocalamus goodenoughensis. Classification (NCBI taxonomy): domain Eukaryota; kingdom Metazoa; phylum Chordata; class Lepidosauria; order Squamata; family Elapidae; genus Toxicocalamus; species Toxicocalamus goodenoughensis. The sequence continues at coordinate 13,211 of JANHFN010008198.1, forward strand.
CGGAAACTGCCAAGGTTGCAGAAACTCCAGATTTAAACTTCCTCCTATTCGTTCCTGATTCTAATATTGCTTGAATGTTGCTACCTCTTCCTTTTCTTCTTCCACTCTAGACTTTAGCAATGGCCTTAGCCACTGAACCTGGAAATAATGAAAAGGATTCCATCTGATCCTTGCCGTTGGACATCAATTTTGTTTAATAATCTGTAACAATTCAAAAGCATCCTTCATGAAGAGTAGAATGGGGGAAAAGGAGAATTAAATCAGACTTGAATGGGACAAAGAGCAAAATGTCCAACCTAAAGCCCATATTAATTTAGTTATCTCAGAATGCTTTGATGTTAAGCATCACAGTGTTGGAATGACATTTGAGCAAACAGACACATACACATGACATATTCATAATCCTTCATACAGGCAACGTAAATAAGATATGGAGATATTGGGAGGGGGGAAAAAGATGGATTGTCCTCAAGCATTAATTGTCTCTTCACTTAATAGTGATACTTCTACAATATTGTAAGAATCTATTCATTTCTCTGTGCACAATGAGAAACATTAAACTTATTCAGCATTTATTTTAATTAAGAACATCTGTTATCCCTAATGCTCTTGAAATGCAGTTTGGGACCAACAATTTATGCAGATTTAGTGAATGTTGTAATAGGTTTTGAGAATATATCTAATGTAAACCTTATTAAAAGTTCACATTACTTTATGAATAGTACAAGCTGGAATTGTGGATTTTGAACTCTTGTCTTTCTGGCATCCATCCATTTATTTATTTTTTAAAAAGTTTCCATGAATATGAGAATTGTTTTGCCTAACTTTTTTTCCCTGTGAATGGATTTACAATCCAATTAGGTTGCACCTAAATATGAAGCTTAGTGTGATATCATATTAATGTGCTATAATTTCCCTTGTGAATGCTCCAGATCATATTCAACTGCCAGAGGCAGGGAAAAAAACAGACCTGGGAATATAAAAGTAACTAATACACTACACTGAACAATTGGGTTGTTGAGACAATTACAAATTCTAGAAAACCCAGTACCTTTAATTATTTTCAGGGATGATAGGATGGGAAAATGACTTTAGCCATGTTTGTTTACAGTTCTGAAAATTTCCTCAGAGAAAATGTCTCCATGGTACAATTTTCATGTTAGTTGCCCTCTTCTGATGAAAAATTTAGAAAAATAACCCTCCCCCAACCTGTGGCAGAAAATGTTTAGCTATTTAATTCTAATATTTAAATAAAAAAGCACACCATATCTTTGCCTTTTTCATTCCTCCACCTCCTCAAAGGTCTGCTCAAAGTAAATTACTGTGTGATATATTTTAACAGAACACTGATTCCCATGAATAAAAATCCATAAATGAACCAGACAATATACCACCATTGCAATGTCTCTTTTTATAAATGGATGCCATGTGTATTATGCGACCTCAGTCTGAACTCCAACATTATGGGGGCTTAAATTGCTATTTAGTATAAACAACGGCATCAAAATGTGTAATCCAATTTTCTTTCCAGAATAAATTTGTATATATAAAAAGCACAGAGAACATAAATATTCTTTAATGCATTCATAGCTGAACTGACAAGGCTACATGAGTTTATGTTGATTATTAGATATCAAATGCGTAAAGCACATCCATGTATCTAATCTTGGTGATAATCCTTTGGGTGATACACATCAGTCTAGGGTTTCTTACCCAGAGATTTAGTCAATCTGACAATATGGAAATCTTACAAGCATTGCAATTTTCACATCAAGTTGACTTAAAAATGTTTGAATGACTGACATTTTTATCCAGTTTGATAAAGAAAATTAGCCACCAAATAGGTGATAATTTAAAATAGGATAATCCAGCTATCACTGGTATCCAACCATATACAACATTGATATATCAGTTTCTGTAGCTTTGGGAATTCTTTCTTTAAAAACTTTCATGCAAAAATGATTGGGAAACACATTTCTTAAAATAACGGGCAGATCCTAAATTAACTTCATGAATGCATTGTCATCCCCCCCCTCCCGATTTTTAGGGATGTGGACATCAGATGGAAAAAAAAATCAAAGGCTTGGATAAATGTGTGTCATTGTTTAGAATAATCTTCCCCAGCATGGTACTATACAAACATGGATCACAACTCCTATTTTTACTACCAATATAATTGTTGCATCAGATGCCTGAAACCGAAACCCAGCCTAGATGGAGGCACCATTTTGAGGAAAGCTGGTTTAGAAACACATGCAAGGGGAAAATTCATAAATATGCTGGCATTGATTGGAGAAAAATAAATTAAAAATATACAGTATAACATGAAAACTATACTCTTATTTTTAATATATGCTGGAACATATGCCTGGCGATTTGATGGACAGATCTATACAGTTTTCTTGATGACATTATGGAAAATGTTTATCCCAGTCTTCAGATGGAGGTCTAACTTCAGTCTAGATTCTGATCCTGAGGTTTGTTTGTCACCTTCCTTCCAGTCCTAACTAAGCCAAACCAGTGGTGAGATTCAAAAAAAATTACTACTGGTTCTGTGGGTGTGGCTTGGTGGGCATGGTTTGGTGGGCATGGCAGGAGAAGGATACTGTAAAATCCCCACTCCCTTCCCATTCCTGGGGGAAGGTTACTGCAAAATCTCCATTCTCTCTCCACCCCACTAATCTGCTGTCCAGCTCCGTTCTCCTGTTCTCTTCTCAAGCTATTTTCTAAAGCGCCTGTAGGCCAGACAAGGAATAATGGATGGAAACTGAACAAGGAGAGATTCAACCTGGAAATAAGGAGGAATTATTTGACCGTGAGAGCAATCAACCCGTGGAACAGAAGTTGCCTTTGGAAGTTGTGGGAGCTTCATCCCTGGAGGCTTTCAAGAAGAGATTGGACTTTCCTCTGTCAGAAATGGTGTTGGGTCTCCTGCTTAGGTGTGTGGGGGGGTGGGGGTTGGACTAGATGACCTACAAGGTCCCTTCCAACTCTATCTGTTATCTGATTAATTTCTACCTTGCACAAATCTGCTCACCTCACCCACATCCACTTCAATCTTCTGTTCGGACAGCCTGGAAGATCTCCCCAAACCATCAATCCTTGTGAGTAATTTTTGTTCCTCCCACAGCCACAGAAAGCCACCGATGAATGCAAACCACAAAATAACCTTGACCCATCACTGCCTCTTATGATTTGCCTTGCCAATTCTAACCATCAGCAGTTTTTGACCTAATAAAGGAGTATATATTCATAGTTCAGAGTTGAAATAAGGCGTCCTGAGCTTGATTGCCTTCTTGTAGACCCTTTCTTGACCGAAACTAGACAACATCATAAATCATGATCTAGCACTGATGATATTAGCTAGTTTGGGTCATGAAACATCTGCAAGAATACTACCAAGTTCAGAGAACACCAAGGACCCCACAGTACTTCCTCCTCCTCCTCTTCCTCCCCTCCGCAAACTTCACTCCCTTCCAGCACTGATGAGGTTACTTAGTTAGAAATAGAATAACAAGAGTTGGAAGGGACCTTGGCTAGGAAGGAAACCCTACAACACTTCAGACAAAGGGTTATCCAACATTTTTTTAAAAGCCTCCTGTGATGGAGCAATCCACAACCTCTGGAGGCAAGTTGTTCCACTGATCAATTTTTCTAACTCTCAGGAAATCTCTCCTCAGTTCTAAGTTGCTTCTCTCCTTGATTAGTTTCCATCCGTTGCGTCTTGTCCTGCCTTCAGGTGCTTTGGAGAATAGCTTGACTCCCTCTTCTTTGTGTCAACGCATTAGATATTGGAACACTGCTATCATGTTGTCCCTGTTCCTTCTTTTCATTAAACTAGACATATCTAATTCTAGCAATTGTTCTTTATATGTTTTAGCTTCCAGATCCCTAATCCTCCTGGTTGCTCTTCTCTGCATTCTTTCTAGAGTCTCAACATCTTTTTTACATTGTGGTGACCAAAACTGGATGCAGGATTCCAAGTGTGGCCTTACAAAAGGCGTTATAAAGTGGTGTTCTTGATCATTGTTGTCTTCCTTCTCCTTTTCTTCTTCTCCTCCATTCTGCAAACCCCACTCCCTTCCAGCACTGATGAGGTTGCCTAGTTGGGTCATGAAACATCTGCAAAAAAAAAACCTACCAAGCTGATAGAGCACCAAGGACCCCTCAGTTCAATCTTGAGCTGCGAATTTTTCTCTTCTCTTGGTGATCTCAAACAGTTAAAGGAGGATAAATACATGTGCATCTGAATTTGGATCACGTGACCATGGGGATGTTGCAATGGTCATAAGTGTGAAAAATAGTCATGAGTCACCTTTTTTAGACCTTCCCAACTACATATAATGACCATCAATTACTGCAAATCTGCAGGTGGGGACATGCCTTCTCCAAAAATATTAAGCACACCTCTTGATCACCCGAATGTTCCACATCCTAATTCTCATCAATTTTGTAGCACAATCCTGCTCCTGGTTGTTCTGAAATTTGATATATTTCTTGCATCCATCCAAGCTGACCCATATCTTCCTTTGTTTCCATGCCTGGGTCACTTCAGGCAGATTTTTGAGTTAATTATCATGCCAATGGATCAAAGTCTCTTCTTGCATTTTAACCAAGTCACAGGCACCTTTTTGGAACGTGTATTTTTCAATGTCCTTTGCATCATGGTGTTTTTTTTTAAACATCTACCAAGAGGCAAATGGTAATTAAAAGAACGAAGGTCTATTTAATTACTTTCCAAGACAAGATTGTTTGGCAAATTGACCTAATGGCAGTGAAGAAGTAGCTAGGGATTTGCCATCCCATTAACACATAGGAGAACAGCTTCAAAACAGATTCTTGGATCTAATTAGCTTGGGATCCTGCCAGTTTTAAATTCAAAGTGAAGTTACCCATTCAGAGATATGTAGTAGCATCTTACTATTAATTAGGAAGGAAGGACGTTCTTCCACTGCATATATATTTCTCCACACCCTGGCAAATAGTTTTGAAGTGCAGACTTTCGCTATGCATTTATTCAGGTCGGACAATCCATTTCTATATATCTGTATTGTGACCAGCATTTATGGTGGCCTACTGGTGAAGACATTTGCCTCCTACTTGGAAGGTTGAGAGTTCAATTCTAGGTAGCAGCAGATGTTTCTCTCAATAGAGTGCTATCTATCTATCTATCTATCTATCTATGTGGCTTCAGAAAGGGCATTCAGCTCCAGTCAGTCACCCCAATTCTACAGAATTAAGGAATTACAGGGTTGTGAAAAAGGAGTTATATAGATGGAATGATGGATGGATAGAGAGATAAGCAGTGTGATGGCCTAGTAATGGCCTACTTGCTTTCTACTTGGAAGGTTAAGAGTTTAATCCTAGGTAGCAGCATATGTTTTTCTCTCCTAGGGAGCAAAGAAAAAAATATCTGCTGTGTATTACGTATGGCATCAGGAAGGGCATCTGGTCAGCAAATGCTCAGCTCTATTCAGTCACCCCAACTCTAGCCTGAATTAAGGGATTACAGGATCATAAAAAGGGAGTTTTATTGTGACCAGTATTTAAACATGCTCATCTTCTTCAGTATGATGTTTTCCAGATGCTACAGGTCCCATCATGACTAATGATCAGAGATGATAGAAATTGTATTTCTATATAGAGGACACCTTATTCAGGAGGACCATCCTAGATGATATGAGCTTTGAATCTGGATTGTAAGCACCTGTTTTGGGACCCATCATAACTTCAAATTGGGGGATTCTGAGTTCAGAGGTTGCACATCTGAAAATCTGGCTTATCAGTACATTTTTGGGTCCATCGTAACTTCAAACAAGGCAACTGGTTGTAAGTCACAGATTACCTGCATGGACTTCAGCTCCCAGAATTTAGCCATAGCCATGCTGGCTGGGGGATCCTGGGTGCTAAGGGCCACACATTTGGCAGCTATTGAAATGGAGATCCCCTGTTCTAAAGCAAAATGGAAAGGTTTGTCCAATGAAAAACATTGGGACAGCTCAACAACCCACCTCTGCAGCTCAGTAGATGACTATGTCACCTCTGCAGCTCAGTAGATGACTATGTTGCAAGAAGAAGTGGGTTGCGCTGGACATGTCCACCTTCCAAGCCCCCCCTCCTCCATGAGCCCATCCCGAGGCATGAAGCTCTGGCTCCACGAGTGACATCTGCAACTTTTCCACCCCATTTCCCTCCCCCATCCGATCCGTAATTGAGAAAATCACCGGCAATCAGAGGAAGTCACAGCTGTGCAGCGCCCATAATGAAAGAGGGCTGGAGCAGCTGTGAGCCATCTTGAGGTGATTATTCTCCTTTCTGACTTGCAAACTAATCACGGTTCCCGGGAAAGGGGAAAAAAAAAGAAAAGAAATCACCATGCATGAATTATCTGCAGAAGGAAAGGATGGATGATTCCCTGCTGGGCTGGTTTGTAGGAGGTGGGGGGAGCATCAAAGCAGGGAGTCCAAACACCTGGAACCCCACCAGGAAAGTGATCCGAGCTTTTTCCAAGACTGCCTTTCCTATTAATATTTTTTTTTTAAAAAAAATGGTACGACTGGGGGGAGAAAGGCAAGACCACAGCCTTAAAGGAATCCATCTTACAAAAGGGTTGGGATAATCAATCTTTCCCCCACTCCCCAGCTGGGTCTCCCTTTGCTGGATTAAAGAGAATTTGCACCCAAGTTCCAATGTTGCACACACCCTCTCAGGTCACGTGAGTGTATTTTGGGCACTCGGCAACAGCAATAGCATTAAGAGTTATATACCGCTTCACAGTGCTTTACAGCCCATCTCCAAGCGGTTTACAGAGCCAGCCTATTGCTCCCCGAAATCTGGGTCCTCATTTTACCAACCTCAGAAGGAGAGTAGGCTGAGTCAACCTCAACCTGGTCAGGATCAAACTGGCGAACTGCAGGCAGCCAGCAGTCAGTAGAAGTAGAAGAGGTAGCCTGCAATACTGCATTTTAACCACTGCACGGCTCAACCCACATTTTTAGCACCCTGTGATCATGTGTCCACAATTTATGATGGTTTTGCTAGGTATTTACTTCCAGTTTTACTTCCAGGAAACAATGGGTTTGCTTAACAATCGCTGTTGTTTGCTTAATGTCTGTGGTGTCCGCTTTATAACCATTGCAAAAAAAAGTCATAAAATTGGGTCTGGTAATGAGGTGACCCATTTGACAACTGCCATAACGTAGGACTATAATTTGGGGATCCGTTAGGGTCATATGTCACGGAACAGCAGTATTGATATAGTTGGCATCTTCTGAATGCAGTACATAGAGCAATGGAACAAGTACGACTTTCAAAACATGTTTGTTGGCAGCGGCTTTCAGACATGCTATGTTAGTTGGTGAAACTAGTAGCTGTCTGCCTCATTCTCTGAGCTCAGGTTAGTAAAACAGGTAATGATTTTCATAAGTCTTGAATGTCACACCTGAATGCTTATACTGTGTAGCAGGAACTGTGAGAGGGATCTTGGAGTCTTAGTGGACAAGCAGCTCAATATGAGCCAGCAGTGTGTGGCAGCAGTAGGAAGGGACCTTGTAGCAGAGATGGTATTCAGCAGGTTCTGAGCAGTTCTGGATAACCGGTAGTGGAAATTTTGAGTAGTTTGGAGAACTGACCAATCCCATCTCTAACTGGCCCCACCCCCTTCTCGTCTCTGACTCCTGAGTCCCAGCTGATTGGTTGAGGTCTTCTTTTGTTGCCCTGCACAGGAGAACGGAGCTGGAAAGCAGGTTAGTGGGGTGGGGAGGAAATGGACATTTTACAGCATCCTTCCCCTGCCATGCCCACCAAGCCACAACCATCAAGCCACACCCACAGAACCAGTAGTAAAAATTTTTGAATCCCACCACTGCCTTGTAGGCCATCTAGACCAACCCCCCACCCAAGCAGGAGGCCCTACACCATTTCTGACTAATAGCAGTCCAATCTCTTCTTGAAAGTTTCCAGGGATGAAGCTCCCACAACTTCTGAAGGCAACTTCTGTTTTATTAGTGGATTGTCCTCACTGTCAGAAAATCTCTCCTTATTTCCAGGTTGAATCTCTCCTTGGTCAGTTTCCATCCATTGTTTCTTGTCTGGCCTTTGGGTGCCTTGGAGAATAGCTTGACCTCCTTCCTCCTCTCTGGGGCAGCCCCTCAAATATTGGAAGACTGCTCTCCTGTCTCTCCTGGTCCTTCTGTTCACTAGACTAGCCAGGCCCAGTTCCTGCAACCGTTCTTCATATTGTTTTAGCCATCAATCATCCCTGGTTGTTCTTCTCTGCACTCTTTCCAGACTCTCAACATCTTTTTATAGTGTGATGACCAAAACTGGATGCAGGATTCTAGGTGTGGTCTTACTAAGGCTTTATAGAGTGATATTAGTACCCCACTTAATCTTGATTGTATACCTCTGTTAATACAGTTTTGGATTGCATTGGCTTTTTTGGCTGCCTCTGCATACTGTTGGCTCATATTTAACGGGTTGTCCACTAAGACTCCAAGATCCCTCTCACAGTTCCTGCTATTGAGCCTGGTTTCACCCAGTCCATATCTGTACTTTTGGTTTTTCTTTCCTAAGTGTAGGATTTTAGTTTTCTCTACCTTGAATTTCACTTTGTAAGATAGGACCAGTGTTCAAGTCTGTCAAGATCCATCTGTGATTCACTTCACAGCTGTGACAAGAAAGGTCGTAAAATGGGGGGAAACTTAACAACCGTCTCACATAGCAAAAGAAATATTGGGCTCAGTTTTGGTTATAAGTTGAGGGCTCCTTGTAACCACGATGGAATGAAAGAAGAAACTGAGAGCTGGTTAGCAAGTTGTTACGGGGAAGAGTATGCCTTATATGGCAAAGGTCTTCAAACTTGACAGCTTTAAGACTTGTGGACTTCAACTCCCAGAATTCCTGAGCTAACAGGACTAGAGGAGGAATGCTGGGAGTTGAAGTCCACAAGTCTTAAAGCTGTCAAGTTGGAAGAGCCCTGCTCTATGGCTTGGCAGAAAGTCAACATGATGTTTTGATGTTTGGCAATGCTGTTTCCCAGTAGATGCTCACCTACTCAATTTGGAAGCTCTTGAAAATAACCTCTTATTACAAGCACCCATGGCTCCCCAGAAGAGGCTGGACCCAGCACGCTGCCACTGGTGTAAGCTATGAAACTGTTGATTGCTTCCCAAAAAGCACTTTAATGCTTCTTCAGTTCCACCTCCATTTTCTCCAGAGAGAAAATCCTTCTTCGGTCTGGGAGACAAGGTGAGAATGAAATCTCTGGATGTCCAGCTGTATCGCCAGTGCTGTTATCAAGAGTCAAATTAGCCCCCCACACACACACTTACTGACAGCGTCCATCACTCATTCCTTCTCTAATCTCCATCACGGGGAGGATTTACAAGCGGTTGATGGAAGAGAGGCCGGATCAGAAGGCATTTGGGAGTGGAATCAAAACTTAGATAACTGAAGTATTTGAAGAATGCAGGCAAATGAGGAGAGAGCAAAGGGGGGGAAGAGTTGATGGAACAATGAGGAAAGGATCACCATCATGTCCTCAGCAAGAGGCAATCCAAAAGAATACAGAATAATAGCTTAAGAAGGGATCTTGGAGGTCTTCTAGTCCAACCGCCCGCCCAAGCAGAAGACCCTATACCATTCTGGACAAATGACTGTCCAATCACTTCTTGAAATCCTCCAGTGATGGAGCACCCACAGCTTCTGAAGGGAGGCCATTCCACTGGTTTATTGTTCTGTCAGAAGATTTCTCCTTAGTTCTAGGTTGCTGCTCTCCTTGATTAATTTCCATCCATTACTTCTTATCCTGCCTTTGGGTTCTTTGGAGAATAGGTTGACTCCCTCTTCCCTGTGACAAGCTCTCAAGTTTTGGAAGACTACTGTCATGTCATCCCTAGTCCTTCTTTTCTTTAGACATAACCAGTTTCTGTAACCGTAGTTCGTGTGTTTTAGCCTCCGGTCCCCTTATCATCTTTGTAGTGGTAGAATCGTGATCAAGGCTGATTTGAAAAGCTGGGAGTCCCTTTCTAAGTGCCAAGTAAGACATGAAGGGAAGAGATAACAGAATGACAGAATTGGAAAGGATCTTGGAGTTCAGAGGTGGCATTCAGCAGGTTCTGACTAGTTCTAGAGAACCGGTAGCAGAAATTTTGAGTAGTTCGGAATCCCACCTCTGACTGGCCCTGCCCCATCTATTCTCTGCCTCCCGAGTCCCAGATGATCGACTGGGTCTTCTTCTGTTGCCCCCTGCACAGGAGAAACGGAGTTGGAAAGCAGGTTAGTGGGATGGGGAGGTAATGGGATTTTGCAGTAACCTTTCCCCTGGAATGGGGTGGGAATGGAGATTTTATCCTTCCTTTGCCACACCCACCAAGCCAAGCCCACCAAGCCAAGTCACACCCACAGAACTGGTAGTAAAATTTTTTGAATCCCGCCACTGTTGGAGTTCCTTGGCTTTTAAAACCATCTCTCCTTCTATCCTCCCATCAGATCTGCTAAGTAGGATGGGGCAGAGAGAAGTAGGGCTCACGTTTGACCTTGGTTCACTGCATGATTAATTGAAAAATGTATGTTGCACACAGTGAGGTTTCCCTTTAACAGACTAATTGATAGATGTTCATTAACGCTGAAGGCAGGTTTTCCTATAAGCACCTGTCATGCTTCCCAGGTAGACTAGATAGGAAATTAGGCCAGGTACGCTAATCCTAGAGCATAGAATAACAGAGTTGGAAGGGACCTTGGAGGTCATATAGTCCAACCCCCTGCTCAAGCAGGAGACCGTAGGCACCATTACGAGCAAACTGCTGTCCAATCTTTTCTTGAAAACTTCCAATGATGAAATACCCACAACCTCCGGAGACAAGCCGTTCCACTGATTAATTGTTCTCACTGTCAGGAAATCTCTCCTTAATTCTAGGTTAGTAATAAGTTAGTAATCACAACTTCTGGGGATAACAATTCATGGCCGTGTGGAGATTTGGTTCACTTCCCACCCACTGATTCTTCCAAATGTGTGCAATTATTGAGCGAAGGAGAAACCCAGGGAGAAGGTGACGCGCTTTCAGCTTTGAGTTTCCAGCAGTTGCTGCCAAGGTGACAATTCCCCACCACCACCACCACCACCAATCTGCTTCTACCTCCTCCGAGAAGACTTGACTTCCCAACTTTGAGACGCCACCTGCTTTTAAGAAGACGGCAGTTGCGGCTGGTGTACGAAAATCTCTGCCAAGGGTTTGTCACACGCAAACAAAAGGGCTAATTCAAGGGACTTCCTCATTTTTCTCGCCGTTGCAGCCTAACCTCTGCCAAAGAGGATGTGGAGGAACAACAAAAGGATGTGGACATCTCCCCCGACTCTGTTTCTCTCCCCCCCACCCCCCTGCTTATGGGGTGATGAATGAAGACACTTCCAACAAACAGCATCTTCCCAACACCGGTTGAAAAATTAGACAGAGAAGCTGCAGAGACGGCATTTGGCTATCCATCATTCTCCTTTTCTCTCCCTACCATCTCCAGAGGCTTCGCTTAATAGTCACATCTTTTACCAAGATTTAAACAAAAGTCATTTCTGCCAGAGATGGGGAGAGCTGACAAGCTGCCATAAAAGTACTTTTCTTTTAAAGGGGGAAATAATGGCAGTTCGCTCCAGACGAATCCGGATGGGGCATCACCACAAGAGAGCTGCTTGCCTTGTAATTCAAGACTAACCATTTGACGGTTTCGGGGCCTGTTGGGAGAATAAAAACTCATTTTTTTCCCGAATCGGGTGATGCGGTTGTGGTTTTTGAAGCGTTAGCGAAAAGGAAGGTTTTTCTCGGAAAAGGTGGGATGGGCTCATCAAAAAAGAGGAGAGAGGAAGAGATGGGCCAGACAAGATGGGCTTACATTAAAAGGGAACACTGAACTGCACGAGGAGGCATCTAGTTTTGGTCACCACGTTACAAAAAAAGATGTTGAGGCTTTGGAATAAGCGCAAAGAAGAGCAACTGGGATGATTAAAGGAAGGCCTGGAGACTAAAACTTATGAAGAATGTTTTCAGGATTTGGGCCAATTGGGCCAAACGCCCAACTTTGATCATGTGAACGCTTCATCACTGGAAGTTTTTAAGAAAAGACTGGACAGCCACCTGTCTAAAATAGTAAAGGTATATATGGTGTGTGTGTGTGTGTGTATATATATATACACACACACCATATATACCTATGTTTTCTTAAGTTTTCGCGGGTACTTAC
>JANHFN010008198.1:25544-43697 GCA_032468175.1 Toxicocalamus goodenoughensis
GCAGCATCCCCACAATCATGAGAGGCCAGGCGAGGAGATGCATGCCTTGATGTGAGTGATATTGAGTTGGCCACGCCCAGCCAATAATATGACCACCAAGCCACCTCCAGCCAGTCACATGACCACCAAGCCATGCCCACCACCTAAGCCACGCCCACAGAACCAGTTGTTAAAAATTTAATCCCACCCCTGAATTGAATTAAATGGATACATGTATGATAGGGAAGCCACCAGGCTAGAAAATGGGAGGCTGTGAGTTCTAGTTTCACCTTAGGCATGAAGACCAGCTGGGTGTTTCTGAGTCAATTTGCCAGGAGACAATCAAAATTATTACTACTATTGTTGTTTTGTTCTTAAATAATAATCAGAATACACTTGGAAGGAACCTTGGAGGTCTTCTAGTCCAACCCCCTGCTCCAGCAGGAGACTTTAGTCTATACCATCCAAGACAAATGGCTGTCTAGTCTCCTCTTCTTAAAACCCTCCAGTGTTGGATCTCCCACAACTTCTGGTGGCAAGCTGTTCCACTGGCTAATTGTTCTCACTGTCATGAAATTTCTCCTTAATTCCAGGTTGCTTTTTTCCTTGATGAGTTTCCATCCGTTGCTTCTTGTCCTGCCTTCAGGTGCTCTGGAGAATAGGTTGCACCCCCCCTCTCTTTTTTGGGGCAGCCCCTCAAATATTGGAAGAATTGCTATCGTGTCTCCCCTGGTCCTTTTTTTTCATTAGATCAGACCTACCCAATCCCTGCCACCGCTTTTCGTGTGTTTTACATTCATGACATTGGTCTGACCCAGTCAAACTTAGTCAAACACAAGCTGCTCTTAAAAGGAAAACCTATTTTAATGGGACTCTGGGAATTCCTTGCATTCCCAGCCAAAACTCACTAGACACAGTTCCTCCAAATAAGAGCACGCTGTTCAGTCCTGTAGAATGCTTGCCAACAACAGGCGTCCAATTAAGGCTTAACATAAACCAATCCAACCCCCCCAAAAAAACCTGACCAAAGTACAGAGCTTCACGAAGGACTCGGAATCTAATTGAACTACTTTGCTTCCTGCAAAGAGTTTGTTGTTGAGGTCTGACTTTTATCCCTTATGGGACTGGCAATCACCTCCCAGCCTTACTCCCGAGTTGCCCATTCTGCTTCGGCTGTTCTCGCCTTCTAGCAGCTCTGTGCACACGCAAACTGGGAACAGGCTCCCTTTGTTCCTCTGCCTCGCTGCTGCCAGACTCCGAAGGCTCCAAAGCCAGCAGACGGTCCTGGTCCCATCCCTGCATCGGATGCAGGACCCTCGTCCGAGTCCTTGCCAGACTCCCGGACTGGTTCCCTTTCGCCCTCACTGTCCGATACCTCTGCACCGGCTGCCGGCGAACCACAACAGACGTCATACCTGTGAAGGTAAACCTGCAGGAACAGCTACCTGTTCTCTCTGAAGGAATTGCCGTTGCTTCCTCTCGCACTCGGCTTTGATGGACTCCAGTTTGCACATCTGTTGCAGCTGGTGCTTCTTGTCGGCCTTCCACATGGCGTGGGAGAGACGCCTGGGGGCGGGGAGAGAGCAGAGTGGTTAAGCAGCCTCGTCTGCACCTCCCTTGCTCTTTCCTAACCATGTGGCTTCCCCCAAAGGTGCTTATTTCCAGAGTCAACTGGACTTTCCGGTTTTTCTTTGAAGACGTTTCACTTTTTCATCCCAGAAGCTTCTTCAGCTCTAACTGGATGTTGGGGAATGGAAGGATCTCAGTAGCCGGTTCTCTGCCTGGTTGCTGGGGGGGTGGGCATGGCCATGGTGGCCGTGGCCTACCAGGACTTCTGGGAGGGGCATTTTTTGCCTTCCCCAGAGTCCGGAGGCTTCCCTCAGGCCTCTGGGAGGGCAAAAACGGCCTCCCCCGAACTCCGGAGGCTCCCCGGAAGCCGAAAACAGGCACGCTTCTGGTCTTCCTGAACTCCTGGGAGGCCTGTTTTTCACCCTCCCAGAGCCTCTGTGCAGATCCTGTACTTACCTGCACATCCAAAACGAGCCATATGGAGACTCCTGGGAGGGTCAGGGTGGGCGGAGCCAGCCGGTCAGTTCAACTACTGGTTCGGCGAACCAGATGTAAATGTAAACATCCGGTCCACCCAAACTGGCTGAATCCCACCCCTGTTCATACTGTTCTGACCCAAACCTGATTCCAAGAGAACAAACACAAGACAAAGGCAGCAGTATAACTTTCACAGATAAAAGGCTGCTTCCAACTAATTAGCTCCGACAAGAAAGAGTTTTGCCAAGTTTTTGTAAGTCTGCCAAAACAAAACAACAGATAAGAAATAGTTTACAAGAGTCTTCAAATACCAACTGTAATGTCCACGAGGCTGAGTTTCAAAACTTCTTTGCCTTCTGCAAAGCGCGTTCGTTCACAGCTGGCTTTTATCTTCTTGAAGGAGGGGCCGTTACCTTGCAGCCTTACTCCCAAGTTGCCCGTGCTGTTGTAACTGTCCTTTCCTCGGAGCGATCCTGCGTGCACGCGCATTTAGCACAGGCTCCTCGGGAACCTCCTCATCACTGTTGCCAACTCCCACAATCTCTGAAGGCAGCAGTCCACTCCCTGATGGCCCTGGCCCCTCATCTGAGTCCTCGCTCTCCTCAGCCGTCCACACCTGCTGCTGACTAACCACAACACCAGCTTCCCTGTGGACTTCGTTGGTCAGAAGGTCATAAAAGGGAATGACATGAACCTGGGACATTGCAACCGTCATAAATATGAACCAGTTGCCAAGCATCCAAACCTTGAGGATGCTGCAATGGTCACAGGTGTGGAAAATGGTCATAAGTCACTTTTTTCAGTGGCGTTGTAACTTTGAACGGTCACTAAATGAACAGTTGTGAGTCAAGGACTCCCTGTATATTTGAGGCAAAGGAGCTGAGGACAACCCCTTCTAAGATCATAGAGAGACTTGTAATAGTGGCTTTATCATAAGAAGAAGCTGGATGAGCTTGGTGAAGGGAAGAATTTCCTAGTTCTCCTACCTTGAGCAGAGGGTTTGACTAGAGGACCTCCAAGGTTCCTTCCAGCTATATAATTCTATGTTCTAATGCACAGAAGCCAATTGAGTTGTTTATCATCAATTCCTCAAACTTGTATGGTGTGGTGTTTATTCAGTCTTTTTCCAACTTGGGGCAAAACTAGAGAAGCAGATGTTGTGGCTTATTGTCCATATGCTGATCATATCTCTACACCCTCAATCTAAGCAGGCTATATTTATCCTCTTTTAATAACCCCACAATCCCTTTCTGGGCAACTGAATGGAGCTAGCAGAGCATTTAACTGGCCAGATGCCCTTCCTGTCACCAATGCAGAGTTTTGTTCAGCATATATATTCTCAGTACGCCCAGAGAGAGAAATATCTGCCTCTACCTAGGATTGAACTCACAGCCTCCTAATTGTGAGGCAAGAGCTCCACCTGTAGGCCACCGCACCCCTCATATGCCAGGATACCTTGTTGGAACGTATTTCCACTCGGCTGTCTCTCAGACAAATGACTGATTGTCTAGATGATCCTTTTGGTGGCCCGCTATTAAGTTGGTCATTTCTGAGGAAGTGAAGAGGGTCGTTGCTTTTTTATTTTTCAATTTATAGACGTTATACTTTTACGCTTTACATGTTTAAAAATATTCTCGAAGTGATTTACCAAATTATGGGTAGAGGTAAGAAATATAAAGGAATGAAAGATGTTAACCATCTTTCTTCTACCTGCATGCAGGTCCTGGTTTGGTTCTCAGATATCTGAGGATTTTCCAAAAAGTTTATTTCACATGTTTGCAATTTATAAAGAGAGAGAGAGGAAAGTCAGATCTGTTTATTGTCATAAAGCCTTGCAGGGGATAATGCTCTGGCCATTTTCTATTTTTGCCACTGCCTTCTGTATCGCAGTGTCTTTCTTTTTTTACGGTGAAAGGCGGGTGGAAGGATGTAAAATACTAACCACTTTAGTCTTTCAAGGGCCTGGAAATCGAATTTGTCCTTTCATTCATTGGGTTCCATAAATTCCCCAAATACAAGGACAGGAAAATCAATGTTCAAGAGAGATAAACCAGTCCCCTCCCTACTCACTGGAAGGAAAAGCTTGAGTTGTATCAGATCTATCAATAAGGTCTGGCGTAGCGTGTCAAATTGTGTTTTTCAAGAAGACTTATGTCTGTTTGGGGGGAAAGGCTGGAGAATGAGAAGGTCTTGAAATAGCTGACGTAGGGAAGAGGAGAGGTGAGGAGAAGAGAAGCTCTCGGTTTCTGTTTAAGGATGGATATGTCTATTTTAGATTCTTTTTTTCAGATCCATCACAATTGGCAATTATCTTTAACCATCTGTAATATATTTGGGGCCCTTTAGTATTCATTTGTCCCAGCTGCAATTCCATTTGCAATGTTCTTCCTAATGCATAGATTTATCCAACCATTTCCCCACTTTATTTTCATGAATATAAGAATGGTTGTTCTATAATCTCTCTCTGTCTCTTTTTCTTGTCTCTCTCTCTCTCTCTGTCTGTCTGTCTGTCTGTCTCTCTCCCTCCTTCTCTCCCTTTCTCCCCTCTCTCTCATAACCAGCATTGCAAAATTTAGAGGACTGTCTATTTCAGATGATAAATATTGTATGCTGCCCAGAGTCACTTAATTGTGAGATGGGTGGCTCTCTAAATATGATTTACTAACATGAAATAAATAAATAAATACATTTTGGGTGGTGGATTGGCTGAAAACTGCAACGTAGAACCTGTTCAGAAAACAAAAATTGAATTTGTCCTCCATCCTCCATTTTCACACCTATCCTCAGTGGGACCTGATGCAAAACTGCTTTGGAGAAGAAGCTGTCCAAATGAAGAAACAGTCTGCCTTTATTTCTGGAATGCCAGAAGTTGGCAATCAAAGTTAACAACTACCGAGGGATCTCACAACCAGAGAAAGACTGTAGTTGAGACAGGGACAGAGGAGGGGAAACGAGAGTAGATACATATGTATGGAGCTAGACACATTGTGTTGTTCACGCTTGAAGGAAGGAAAGAAGGCAAGAGCCTTTGAAATAAGCCACACGTTCTAAATCACACACGCTCGCTCGTCTCTTTGCGGTGACATGAAATTCAGGTGAAACACTGCTAGTATTTTTCTAGAAGTTGCTTCTGATCTCATCCAGGGCTATTGTTCCAGCATGCTCACCTTTGATATGCAAATTTTCCCTCCCTTCCCAACTAGAGTAAGGGGATGTAACTCACAATATGGTAAACCTGGGAATTAGCCTAGGAGGCGCAGTGTGCAAAAATGCAAATCGACAGCTCTGAAAATGGATAGGCACGGACCGCGGCAACTTATGAAATCTACATTTCTGTCCTTTAATGACAGAATCCTCAACTTACAACTATTGGGGCCAGAATTTACAATTGCTAAACAAGGTGGTTATTAAGGGGGTCAGGCCTGGTTTTACAACCTTTCATGCTACAGTTAAGAGAATCACTGTGGTTGTTCAGTGGATCATGAGGCTGTTAAGTAAATCCACCTTCCACCCTTTGCTTTTGCTTGTTGGAAGCTGGCTTCTGTGTTTCCCTGAAAATATGGCCTACTCTGAAAGTAAGTCCTAGCTGGATATTTACATGTGTGCCCAACATAAGCCCTACCCCCCAAAATAAGCCCTAATTAAGACCCCACCCACTCCAGGGCACATGAATAAAAATTAAGCTAGGGTGAATGGGGGTGTATGGAGCTGCCCTACTACTTACCTCCAAACAGTTACAGCCAGACCCATTTCTTTTGCTGCAGCTGGCAAGGCTTTCCTGAAGGCTTCTGTAACTAATGACAGAGCGCGCAAGTGAGGTGAATCAAATAGACGCTACCCCCCCCCCAAAAAAAATAAGACCTGGTGCCATTTTTGGTGGCAAAAATATAAGACAGGGTCTTATTTTTGGGGAAACAGGGTAGGAGGGTCTCAAATGACCATGGCAGGACCCTGGGATGCTGCAACTGTTGAAAATACAGGCCAGTTGCCAAGTACCTGAATTTTGATCATGTGACTGTGGGGAATGCTGCAATAGTTGGTGGTAAGTCAGTTTTTTTCAGTGCCATTGTAACCATGAATGGCTGTGAGTTGAATATTATCTGAATTGTTCTTGGTGGCAAAGTGATCAAAGAGAGGGCTAAGAATGGGCACCCTTAAAAAAAACATTCCCTATCATCATTTGGGATGTTCTTCCAGTTTGAACAGACATGTTTCCTTGGGCAACACTTGTGTTACATTAAAACCTTTTGGACATCTCCCACTTCAAGAGTATCCGATGGAAAAGAATCTCTCCTGCGAAAAAAACCCAGCTGAGATATTAGGCGCTTGGATTCTCGTTGTAGGCTGCCTGTCAAGCAAGCAATTGGAGTCTTGAAAAAGCTGAAGTAACTCCAAGGGGACAGTCACTGAAATATGAGCCAACCATGTGTGGCAGCTGCCCCCCAAAAAGCCAATGCAATCCTATGTTGCATTAAGAGAGGGACAAAATCAAGATCATGTTAAGTGTTGATACCGCTTTATAAGGCCTTGGTAAGGCCACACTTGGAATACTGCATCCAATTTTGGTTGCCACAATGTAAAAAAGATGTTGAGATTCTAGAAAGAGTGCAGAGAAGAGCAATGAAGATGATTAGGGGACTGGAGGCTAAAACATATGATGAGCGGTTGCAGGAACTGGATTATATCTAGTTTGGTGAAAAGAAGGATTAGGGGAGACATAGCAGCATTCTAATATTTGAGGGGCTGCCCCAAAGAAGAGGGAGTCAAGCTATTCTCCAAAGCACCGAAGGCAGGACAAGAAGCAACGGATGGAAACTAATCAAGGAGAGATCCAACCTAGAACTAAGGAGGAATTACTGGAGGTGTTTAAGAAGAGGTTGTACAACTCTTTGTCTGGAATGGTAAAGGGTCTCCTGTCTGACCAGGGGGTTGGATTAGAAGACCTCCAAGGCCCCTTCCAACTCTTATTATTCTGGAATGAAAACCAGATAAGTTAAAAACATACTGTGTTTTATTTCAGGGTGATTCCAAAATTCCAGATCTCTGTGTGCTTTGACTGTGATTGAGTTTGCTCATTTGAATTCCATTTGCCTACCTTCGCCCTCAATTGCTCTCTCTTATTCTCAGGGGTAGCTCCTTGTCACCAAATCTGATTAGGAATGCAGCCTACCTACGTTATCCTTTTGCTACAAAGATGAGGTGAAATGGAATAGCCCCACCTGAGTCATTCAGGAAGGTCAAAACAATAGCGAAGGAGGAGAAGATGGAAAGTTTAGCAGTCAGAGAAAGCAAAGACAATTTCTGTCCCCAAATGAACCTGGTAAACCAAAGAATCAGAAAGTTGAGAATACTTTATCTGGAAATAAGCACTATTACAACAGGTTTGGGGGGCATACAATGTTACAACATGCTAATCTATTTCTCTAGGTTATTATTATGTCTCCTTTCATTACATTTTAGTCACAATTGCCACATTCCCACAACATGTTAAGATATAGAGTTGTACAAATAAGACCACACCTATAATAATGCATCCAGTTTTGGTCACCACCCTGTAAAAAAGATGTTGAGACTCTAGAAAGAGTGCAGAGAAGAGCAACCAGGATGATTAAGGGACTGGAGGCTAAAACATATGAAGAACAGTGGCAGGAACTGGGCATGGCTAATCTAGATAAGAGAAGGACCAGGGGGGACAGGATAGCAATCTTCCAATATTTGAGGGTTGCCACAGAGAGGCGGAAGGGTCAAGCTATTCTCCAAGGTACCCAAAGGCCAGACAAGGAATTATGGATGGAGACTGATCAAGGAGAGATTCAACGTGGAAATAAGGAGTAATTTTCTGGCAGTGAGAATAATCAACCAATGGCCTTTGGAAGTTATAGGAGTTTCATCACTGGAGGCTTTCAAGAAGACACTGGACTGCCATCAGTCAGAAATTGTATCGGGTCTCTTGTTTAGGTGAGGGGTTGGACAAGATCAGTGGTCACCAACTGGTGGGCCATGGCCCACTGGTGGTCCGCGAGAAAATTTTGGTGGTCCACAGAGAAATGTCACCTCCAGAACAGCCCCCAAAACAATTAATCCAGGCTGTATGGAAACACAAGGCTGTGCCGCCCACATGGCCCCTGGGAATCCTCCCTGCCCACTCATTCCTTACTTGGCAAACTTGCCGACCAAGTTGCTATTTTTCCATTTTTCCCCCCAACCATCAGCTGTTCTGCTGTTCCAGGAGATTTAGATTAGCTAGGAAGCAGGAGACCTTGGATTTCTTGCTTTCTAGCTAATTTTTAGATCTTCGGCTCTGCTTTTAAGGACTGAAGCTTCTGTTATTCAGTGCAGGTAGCCAATGGCAGAATCATAGATCTCTACATGAATCTGTGATTCCATGAGCAACTCAATCTGCCTGCCTGCTTTGCCTGATTTTGGGTAAAAATTGCTCTTTTTTTAAATAAAAAAAATATCAATATTTACATACACGGTGTGTTTTGAGTTAATTTTGTGAGTTTGCTTGCCAACAAATGTTATGGGTTTGCTTGGAAGCAAATTTTATGTGACAGACTCAGGCAATAGATTGCAGAAAGGTAGATCTCTAAATGAATCTGTGATTCTGTGAGCAACTCAATCTGCCTGCCTGCTTTGCCTGATTTTGGGTAAAGGTTGTTCTCTTTTTTATAAAAAATTCAATATTTACATAAATATTTATAATATTTACATACAAGCCATGTATGTAGTCAGTCACATGACCACCAAGCTACACCCAAAAATTAGGCCACACCCACAGAACTGGTTGTTAAGAAATTTAATCCCACCCCGCCTTTGTGTGTGAGGGGGGGAGGGAGAGGTTAGATCAGATCTCCCTCTCTCCCTCTCTCCCTCCCACCAATGTCAGCAAGCCACCATCAGTGAAAATTCATATTAATGGTCCCTGGGATTTAAAATTATGAGTTTGGTGGTCCCAAAGGTTGGCGACCCCTGGACTAGATGACCTATTTCCAACTCTGTTAATCTGTTAATCTCTTACAATGACTGGATTCCCACAATTCACCGCATATTATGTCTTAATAGGCTGCATGAATTCCTATTTAAAGCATGGGGATAACTGAAAATGGGCGTGTTCAGAGTCCAAACCACCACAATCACCCCCATCACAATCATCTTCCCTCCTTCAGGCTTTTGTACTCAAAGACTACCTCGTAAGTCGAACAGACCACCCTTCACTGGTACATCTGTGCGTGCAAAGTTAATTATCTCCAAATAGCTTCCAGAAGCCTCAAATCAATTTATGAAAACAAAAATTAACTTTCCATATAAACATAATTACACGGAAACACCAGTATCCCAGGCTGGTACGAACATTGTTTTGTAAACTGGGAAAGGAGCCAACTGAGTTTATTAGACGATATAATTAATGACACTTCCCCCCCCCCCGCACTCCTTCCTTGCTTCAGAAAACTGTTTACTGCCCTCCAAGTAGGAGGCAGTCCAAAAAAGACACAGGTGCACCTACACCCACAATAACACCTGACTGTTTTGGAAGGTGTTTGGATGTGGAGACGCTCGGACATCTTTAGTGAGAAGCCAACCAGGTCTCAGAAATTGAGGAGTGAAAAAAGTAGAATGACATGCTAACAACTTACTGTATGGTAGATGTTCTCTCAATGTCCTCTCCAACTTGCGCTGAACGAAGAGTACGTAGCTCAAGGGTAGATCTGCTGTATTCCAGAAAGAGGGTCCCACAACAGGAAATCCATCTAATGTTCTCACAGAAACTCTTTCCATCCGATCCACTAGCACGCTCAAGATGTAAGATGTAGCCCAACCACCGATGGGAGTACTTGGCGTCCCAACGCTTCCTGTAAACAACCCAACCAAACAGGACATTCAGAATTGCTTCTCTCTGGCTCCAAGCAGAGCTGCACGCCGAGGTTCCTTTATCAAGCTCTTGATCACACATCCCAGGGAAGCATTTGTTAATTACCACTTTCATTTTGTGACCTGGCCTACCGCTCTTGTGGAATGCCCTCAATTAATTCCCTGCACCACCAGAATTGGATTTGCCAGTTGACGGACACACTGAGCGAATATTTAAGCATCCTGTGATGGAAAGCAGGCAATGCCACTGCCGAGGGGGTGGGAGAGACTCCCCACCTCCTCCTCTTCTTCCTCCCCCTCCCCCCCTTCTCCCAACACAAGGCAAGAGAGTGAATTAGTGTGTTAGTGAAGGGACAGCGGAAGGCAGACATCAAATATCAAGCTTCTAATTCGATCAGGAAGGATGTGCTGTTCCTTTTGGGCAACAAGCATTCACAGTCCTGCCAGAGTGATGGGTAGGATGTTGCCTGGATTTAATGCCCCTTCCTGCTGATCTTTTGTTAATTTGTGTGTTGTCTCTGATTCTTGCTGTCATTGGAACTCTGAGTCTCAGAGATCCCTCTGCAGATCAGGTGGGGAAACTATACTGCAGAACAGAGGAAACCTACAAGGGAAGATTGGCTATCACACATCTCTGGGACACTGCAACCTTTGTAAATATAGGTAGTTTGTTGTAGAAAGTCAAGGACTACCTATACATGCCAGTAGAGATTTTGATCATGCGTCGGTGGGGGATGCTGCAATGGTTATAAGTGCGAGGACCTGTCACAAGCCACCTCTTTTCTGAACCGGTGTGACTTTGAATGCTGACTCAACAAATGGTTGTAAGTTGAGGACTACCTTGTATAGAGTCTTCCCTTCAACTGAATTGTGTAGAATCTTCCCTTCCATCTGAATTGTGTAGAATCTTCCAACTGAATTGTGTAGAATCTTCCCTTCCAACTGAATTGTGTAGACTTTTTCTTTCAACTGAATTGTGTAGAATCTTCTCTTCCAACTGAATTGTGTAGAATCTTCTAACTTAATTGTGTAGAATCTTCCCATTCAACTGAATTGTTTAGAATCTTCCAACTGAATTGTGTAGAATCTTCCCTTTCAACTGAATTGTGGAGAATCTTCTCTTCCAACTGAATTGTGTAGAATCTTCCCTTCTAACTGAATTGTGTAGAATCTTCTCTTCCAACTGAATTGTGTAGAATCTTCCAACTGAATTGTATAGAATCTTCTCTTCCAACTGAATTGTGTAGAATCTTCTCTTCCAACTGAATTGTGTAGAATCTTCCCATTCCACTGAATTGTGTAGAATCTTCTCTTCCAACTGAATTGTGTAGAATCTTCTCTTTCAACTGAATTGTGTAGAATCTTCCCATTCAACTGAATTGTGTAGAATCTTCTCTTCCAACTGAATTGTGTAGAATCTTCTCTTCCATCTGAATTGTGTAGAATCTTCCAACTGAATTGTGTAGAATCTTCCCTTCCAACTGAATTGTGTAGAATCTTCCAACTGGATGGAAACGAATCAAGGAGAGAATATTGGTATTGCTATTATTGGATATCAGATCTAAGAGAAGAATTAGATATGTTTCAAGTTGAAGGCATCCGGCGCATGATACATCCCAGATGTGATAGAATGTGATTATAGGTGATTTTTGACTAACAAAAGAGGGGTGGTGTATTTTAGCAGAGTTTACTGCTCTGGACACACATATTTGCATGCCGCACAATAATTGTTCTGCTTCTATAAACAACCAAAGTCTTGCCACCAGGATTTCTGGTCAATTAAGTTTCACCACACATTCTCCTCTCATCCTTCATATAGATCGACTTCAACCTACAACCATTTGTTTCATATTTGAAATTACAACACTACTGAAAAAAATCCCGGTCCTCGCACTTATGACTAGTCCTTCGTTTTGTCACCGTTTTACCTCATGGTCCCGTGATTGCAATTCAGGCTCTTGGCAACCAGCTCGCATTTACAACCTGTTGTAAGCCCTGACACTGAAGTCGTCTCCTGAACAAACTCCATGCTTTTCTGGATCTGGTTGGATCTGGATCTGGATCCGGATCCATTTTTGTAAGCGGGAACCCCACAATCAATATGGACCCAATCGGCTCCATTGGATTAGCCTCAGCTCCTGGGTGCTTTGCCCTCTCAATATTCTAATGCACTTCTCATTATTGCCTTGTTATGGGAAAATTGAGTTTCTGCTGAAATCTGCAGGAGTGACTGATTAGCATAAGTCCCTGCATGCTATGGAAACCCTGATGGCTGGCCTAGCACCCCACAAATCAGGCAGCTCCAGATGGCATTTATCAGGATATTGACCATAAATCTTGGGGATAGAAATTGGAGGGGGAAAAAAAGGAAGTTATAATATCTCATTAGGATGGTACCAGGCCCTGCTTTGTGTTTAGAAATTAGGCCAGCCGCCAGTCAGCATTCATTTTCATTAACGGTTGATTCTCCAAAAAGGAAAAAAATAAAATAAAACAAACCAACATCATCCCTCCCAGCTCAGTGTTCTCTTTGTGTTATTTAGAATCCCAAAGCTGCTATACTTGATCTTGGCCAAAAGACTGAGAAAGGCCTGATTGGGGTAGATTGCAGGGGTGATAAATATAATTTTGTGTTGTGTTATTCTGTTTTACATGTTTATGTATGAAATTACTGCATTTTATCCTATAACTATTGTATTTTACCCTACTCTCATTGTAAATGATTTGTATAGAATTTGATTGGTAATATGTGTTTGAACTTGTATGTTGATATGGCCTATAAACTAACCACTCACGCATCATCACAAAATCTCCAGAACCGTAAAGCGTACAAACTTGAAATTTGGCACCTATGTTCCTCTTGGCTTCTAGGTGCTCATTAAGAAAGGATTTTTCAAAATGACCATCAGAACTATTAGTATTTTGTATATTATTATTATTAACAAGCTCTGATGCTAAGGAGTTCTACTCCCCCTCCCCACCTGAAAAGAAATCTCTTCCAAATACAAAACACAAGCAGAAGAGAGGAGTTGCAGTTGCAGTTGCAGAGCACCAAGCAGCTTTAGTACAGAACAGTTGAGCTAAGCCACATCCAGGCTCCTTGCTGTCTCCTTTTTGCTCACACAGCAAATACTGCTTCAGTTTCCAAACAGTCCTCAACTCTCTTACATACTGACAGGACGCTAGCCAGATGAATACCAATGGATGCTGGTAGGCAGAGGCAGAATCCCCCCCCCTTATTTTCCTCCCCCAAAATTAACCCTGATCACATAGTTTCATAGTGAGGCACGGGTATAGAAGCAAGCAATGAGTTTACATTGTGATAAGGCACCGGAGCAGAGGCAGTAATGCTTCAATTCGTGTTCATCAACTGGAAATGCTATCTGGACATGCTAACTGTGCTATTAAACTTCTGCTTCAAAAAAAAAAATCCTTACCCAGATAAATGAGTATCCTAATTTGCCCTAATTTTTCCCGCTGTCTTTCTAATTTCTTTCCCTCCTGGCTCTCTCTCTCTCCCGCCCCCCTCCTCTTTTTAAAGATCTCTGCTTCTTACAATAAAGATAACACAATGGACTTATAATGGTTCATGTAGTAACCATTCAAAGTTGGAACAGCACTGAACGATGCAACTTACAGCTGTTTTTCACACTTACGACCATTGCAGCATCCCCCATGGCCAAAGTATCAAAATTCAGATGCTTGGCAACTGGTTCATACTTATGACAATCGCTGTGTCCAGGGGTCATTAAATTATGAGGTCCACTGTTTACACACAGCACATGCGCACACGCACACACACACACGTCAGGCAGAGGTGGTATTCAGCAGGTTCTGACCAGTTCTGGAGAACCAGTAGTAGAAACTTTGAGTAGTTCAGAGAATCAACAAATCCCACCTCTGACTGGCCCCGCCAACCCCATCTCTTCTCTGCCTCCCATTGAGTCCCAACTGATTGGCTGGGTCTTCTTGGGTTGCCCTGCACAGGAGAAAAGAGCTGGAAAGCAGGATGGTGGGGTGAGGAGAGAATGGGATTGTCCAATCTGGTCACAGCCCCAACTCCTGTTGCTTTTGGTCCATGGTTCCCCAGCACCTGGTGAGAACGTCCTTGGTTCCCAGAAAAAAGAATCTTATTATTGACATCAGTTCTTCTTGCTTATGGAACTGGCCCTTTTCCATTTCAATTCTTTGACTCGCTTCATGGCATCGTGTGCTTTAGTTCGTTCTCTCATCCACGTACAGGTTTCTCTACCTTGTCTAGTGATGCTGAGCGTGGATCTTTCCATGGCTCTTTCACACCACTTGTAGCTTTTGTATTGATTGTGAGGCTAGTGTCCATGTTTCACCGGCATATGTTAGAGCAGGTAGTATGCATCGATTGACAACTTTTCTCTTCAGGCATGGGGGGAGAGGTTGTTCTTGAAAATTATGCTTTGTTTGCTGAATGCCTGACAACCACATTTAACACGGTGTTCAATTTTCTTTATTGTATCACCTTCCATTGAGATCCAACATGCTACAGGCTGTCTATATACCTATATATACCTACATGGAGACACACACACACATGTATGTTTGTTTGTTTGTTTGTATGTATGTATGTATGTATGTATGTATGTATGTATGTATGTATGTATGTGTGTATTAATCCCAGACCATTTAGAATACAGAGCGGAAAAAAGACTCTTGAGAGTTAATGCGGTTGATACTATAACTAATATAGAATCTAGTTGTTCTGCTTTGGATACCACAAAACAGAGGGATACAATCAAGATCAAGGGAGGTATAGCACCACTCTATAAAGCCTTAGCAAGACTACACCTAGAAAACGGCATCCAGTTTTAATCACCACAT
Organism: Toxicocalamus goodenoughensis; assembly: GCA_032468175.1. Classification (NCBI taxonomy): domain Eukaryota; kingdom Metazoa; phylum Chordata; class Lepidosauria; order Squamata; family Elapidae; genus Toxicocalamus; species Toxicocalamus goodenoughensis. The sequence continues at coordinate 40,296 of JANHFN010008198.1, forward strand.
TATAAAAAGATGTTGAGACTCTAGAAAGAGTGCAGAGAAGAGCAACCAAGGTGATGAGGGGACTGAAGGCTAAAAGATACAATGAACGGTTGCAGGACCTGGGCATAGCTAGTCTAGTGAAGAGAAGGACCAGGGGAGACAGGACAGCAGTCTTCCAATGTTTGAGGAGCTGCCCCTGAGAGGAAGGGGTCAAACTATTTTCCAAGGCACCGGAAGGTCAGACAAGGAACAATGGATGGAAAATGATCCAGGAGAGATTCAACCTGGAAATAAGGAGAGATGTTTTGATAGTGAGAGCAATCAACCCATGGAACAGAAGTTGCCTTTGGAAGTTGTGGGAGTTTCATCCCTGGAGGCTTTCAAGAAGAGATTGGACTGCCATCTGTCAGAAATGGTGTAGGGTCTCCTGCTTGGGTGGGGGGTTGGACTAGATACCTACAAGGTCCCTTCCAACTCTGTTGATCTGTTAAATCTGTTAAACCCACCATAAAATAGGATCTTTCCATGGTTCAAGGATGGAGTTGAACCTAGGTCTTCGTACTCCAGTAGCTTAGCTATTACACTGCATGACTGTGCATCTGTTCAGCTTAAATCCATAAAGGAGAAATTTGGGAGGAGGAGGAGATGGAGATGATAAGGTTACATCTATATACGTTCTGATTCTGTCTCCTTTTCTGTTGCTCCATTTTATATGGAGATTTATTTATAAAACTCTCTATGCCAAAAACCTATATCCAATTTGTGAAAATTCAACATATGGGTAGTCCTTGACTTACATTTGTTTAGTGACCTTCAAAGTTACAATGGCACTGAAAAAAGTGACTTATGATTGTTTTTTACACTTATAACCATTTAGGCATTCTCACGGTTACATGAACCAAATTCTGGTGCTTGGCAACTGGCGTGTATTTATGACAGTTTCACTGTCCCAGGGTCATGTGGTCATCATTTGTAACCTTCTCAGACAAGCAAAGTTAATGGGGGAAGCTAGACTTGTTTAATGACCACATGATTTTTTTTAACAACCTCAGTGATTTGCTCAACAACTTTGGCAGAAGAGGTCATAAAATGGGGCAAAACTCACTTAATAACAGCCTGGCTTAGCAACAGACATTTTGGATTCAATTGTGTTCATAAGTCAAGTACTACCTGTATATTTGTAGACAGGAGGATATGAACACAGAATATCAGAATGTAGAAAAAGGCAACATAAGAAAAGCTATATTTCGTACCTCCTTTTTGTGACTAGTTTTCCACTGTTCCTCAAGTTTTTCTAGAAAACTGTTCCTAGGAGAAGAAACTGTTCCTAGGAGAAGGATGGAAAAAATGTCCTGGTGCATTGGTCCTATGACATATGAATTAAATATAAAATAGAGTCTATTTATTTACTACAAGTATAAATAACACAGCAGAGGAAATTGACAAAATATGATGTTCGGGTATAAGAATGCTGGTTGGCCGGTTATTTTCTTCAGTATATTTTGCATGTAAATTCCCATTCTGCACGTAAGTTCCATAATCAAATCCTCTCCTGTATGGGATATTGTCTCAGCAAGAGAACAATGAGAATAAGCCATATTTTGCACAATTAAATCTCTGTGCTACAGTGATTTATGCCTCAATAAAACCAAACAAATATGAATTGGGTAGAGGAGATTATCCAAAATTATCTTTGCAATAAAGAAAGGAGGGGAAGAGAAGTAGAACTAATTATGCTTAGTTCACTATTCCATTTGGCTATAATTCTACAGTCAGTTAGTATTTGGCTTAATTGTACAATTAATGAACATATAAATTAAATTCATAGTTTATTCCTACTAAATTACTTACTTGAAACATATTTGTAAAAGATGCAAGCGTAAAAAGACATTAGATTCAGAACTGACATTATTAAATGACTTCCGTAATCACACCCATTGACAATGCTTAATTGTGGTGTTTTTTTTAAAATACTCTGTGATTATTGTTAGATCTGGAGTCATGTTACTGGAAAAATAATTCATTTTTTTTCTTTTTGCAAAGGGGCAAGTTATCTGCTGTAACATCCTTATTTTCTATTTCTACAGCTTCTCAAGTTTAAATTCTTTTTTTGGGGGGGGCAAGGTTCCCTAAAAGTAAATTTTAAACTTTTCTTCCTTTGAAGAAACATTTCCTATTTTCATTTGCTACCTCAGAACAGGATATAAAAAGGAGGTGGCCACTTTACTTTAAGAAAGGGGAAAGAAAATTCCTACTAGCAATGATTTTAAAAAAAATTAAAGGCCTGGTGAATTTTTTTTAAAAAAATGGAAAAATTCACATTTAAAAATGTATTATTTGAATTGTTATCTGCTTAAATGTGTTTGGTTTTAAATTGATAGCAGCGTATCAGCTGTTTATGATACTGCTCTATAGTACTGTAATTTTTTGAAATGTACTGTATTTTTATACAAGGGAGTATTTTTTTTCACAATGTGCTGGTTTTCTGTGATGTTACAGAAATAAGACCGAGACCTAGAATACAATTACCACAGTGGTGAGCTGCAACCAGTTTAACAACCGGTTCTATATGTGTGCGCAGCATTAAAAAAACCACCTTTTTGAACCTCTACAGGGCGACCCTGGTAAGTAGAACAGCTGAGGCATGGAAATCCACTGTCCTGCAAGAATCAGCTGAGATGAAAAAGATGGAAATATAATGTCAGCCCACTGGATAACTGGGGATTTGTACTAGAAAAACCACTGTACTCACGATTGTTTGCAGTAACCAGGGTTTATTTTTTCAGTCAATTCACAATAATCTCCAAAAGGCAACACTGGATCAATTCCAAGTAAAGCTAGTGCTGAGAGCAACTGCCTCTCAGCGCTTATTCTAGTTGCCTGTCAACCCCACCCAGTAACCTACATCTGCCCATCTCCATCCTCGCCTCCACCCGGCATCTACTTACGCCTAACTTTCCCTAAACCCATCACTTACAGCCTCTAACACCCCCCCCAAAGCAAAGCCAATAAATTCCCTACCCCAACATACAAACAAGTCCAATGCCACCAGTTGTTTTCTCACTGATCCTCTCCCTGCACCAAACAGCTGATGGTTATCAAAATGGGAACCGCCAAATAGCTGAGAGGTTGCATCGGTGTTACTGTGCAGCTGCAGCACAGTCCACCATCGTAGTTTGTTTCACTTCATATCAGGTAGGCAGACATCATTTCCAGTTGGTCCCCCAGCTGGCAGGTGAAGAGAAGGACGCATCGACATCCCAATATGATACTGAGAATAGGTACGTGTCTGGTGAGCGTTGGGATGGAAAAACAGACATGAATAGAATAGAAATAATAATGAATGGAATGGAACAGAACAGAACAGAACAGAACAGAACAGAACAGAACAGAACAGAACAGAACAGAATAGAATAGAATAGA
>JANHFN010008198.1:220708-232169 GCA_032468175.1 Toxicocalamus goodenoughensis
TGTTGTGAGTTAATTTTGTGAGTTTGCTTGCAAGCAAATTTTATGTGACAGACTGAGCTAGCCAATGGCAGATAGATCTCTGAATGAATCTGTAATTCTGTGAGCAACTCAATCTGCCTGCCTGCTTTGCCTGATTTTGGGTAAAAGGTGGCTCTTTTTAAAATAAAAAAAATTCAATATTTATATAAATATTGATAATATTTACATACAAGCCATGCCCAGCCAGTCAGTCACATGACCATCAAGCCACACCCACAAATTAGGCCACACCCACAGAACCGGTTGGTAGTCCCTGGGATCTAAAATTATGAGTTTGGTGGTCCCTGAGGTCCAAAAGTTTGGCGACCCCTGCTTTAACAGATTAACAGAGTTGGAAGGGACGTTGGAGGCCACTTAGTCCAACCCCTGCCCACGCAGGAGACCCTACACCATTTCAAACAAATGGATGTCCAATCTCTTGTTGAAAACCTCCAGTTTTGGAGCACCCACAACTTCTAGAGGCAGCTGAATGTTTTCATTGTCAAGAAATTCTTCCTTAGTTCTAAGTTGCTTCTCTCCTTGATTAATTTCCATCCGTTGCTTCTCGTCCTACCTTCAGGTGTGCTGGAGAATAATTCGACTCGCTTTTCTTTGTGGCAGCCCCTGAGATATTGGAACACTGCTTTCATGACACCCAAAGTCCTTCATTTCAGTAGACTAGAACAGAGTTCCTTAACCTTTCAGGCTTTGCAGTCTGGCAGGGGAGGGAAGGGATGGTTCGCGCAGGCGGCCAGCAAGCAGGCCCACGCAGCTCCATCTCCACGAGTGGCATGCGCTGCTGCTCACAGAAATGGAGCATACGCGCATACCCTTACGCACTCACCGGCTGTTTCCACGGCTCTGTTGCAAACCTCTCACGATCCACAGGTTGGGGACCCCTGGACTAGACACCACCACCCCCAATCCCTGCAACTGTTCTTCGTGCATTTTAGCCTCCAGCGCCCCCCTCTCTTGTTGACATCCGTATCAAAATATTTTTGGTACACCAAATCCCACGACAACAAATACGACCTGCTAAAACGCTACTCCCAAACCTGTCTAAATAGAACCCAGGTTTGTAGTTTGGGACGGCAGTCCCCCCTCCTCCACCGTGTTTATTTGCACGCGAGCCTCAGTGGGTTAAACCTCTTTATAATTCATGCCAAGATGGCAGCTCAAACATTGCCTGCTGCTTCCAAAGAGCGATGTCTACCGAGCGAGGCTTAATGAAAACGGCAGCACCCGGGCGGAGCAATCCGAGCGCACTTCACACCGACCGCCAACCTCTTTTGAACAGCATCCCGAGCTTCTGGTGGAAATCCATCTTTTCACTACTTTTTGCAAAAAATCCCGCCAGCACGCCCTCACTGTGTTATGGAGAGAAACCTTTCCCCCACGACTGGGGCATTTGGGGGAAAAAAAATATACATATGAAATCCAAGCACATCTGGAAGAGGAGAACAAATTGAGCTAAACGAATCCAGCTTCCTGGCGAAATAAAACCCCGTCGTTCTCCACATTTTGGTAGGAAAGCTAAGGACTCAACAGCCAAAACGCAGGAGGGATTCCTCCTGGCCTTGGTCATTGTCCAAGCGTAGCACCCCCAGCCGTTGCGATTCACAGCTTGTGTTTTGTCCCCTGGCTCTTTGGCTAATTCAGCTCATCCGTTTTCTACATTAAGTGATAAACAACAATTCCACAGGGCCCTGTGTTTGTCCTTATCGCAGTGTGACTTCACGGGGGGGGGGGAGAAAAGAAATGTGCTTCCGCCGTGAATATTAATCACCGAGCAAAAACACAGTGATAATTAACAGGAATAATTGTTGCTCTGCTTTGTACTCCAGGCAGAGCATTACTAAGTGACTTTGCTTGGAAATGGGAGGCCATTCAAACCCCCTGAAGATGGAGGTTTCCTAAAGAATAAAGAGAGGTTTTCCCCAAAGGATTTTGGAACATTTGCTCCTGTTTTGTATCTTTTTACAGCCCCCAAAGGTGCTTTTTTCCAAAGGCAACCAGACTTGGTTTTTCCCTTCTCATTCAAGACGCCTGTTTGGTTCTTCTTGAGTTGCTTCTTGGATGAGAAGCGAAATGTCTTCAGGTTAAAACCAAGTCCAGTTGCGTTTTTAAAAAAGCACCTTTGGAACAACCATGACCTGGATTCTCCATAGATATCTTTACAGTCATGGCCCACTTGGACAGTGAACCACTGCACATTCTCCTCCATCCTTGCAGCCAGTCATAATATGAACCACACAGAGAGGCAGATGGGCGTTTATCAAAGAGAAATCCAAATTAAGGAGCAATTTCCTAACAGGACAGTTAAACAGTGGAACAGAAGTTGTGGGTGCTCCATCCCTGGAGGTTCTCAAGAAGAACCTGGGGCAGCTATTTGCCCAGAACAGCAATAGCACTTAGACTTATATACCGCTTACAACACTCTCTGAGCAATTTACAAATATCAGTGTGTTACCCACAACAAATCTTGATCCTCATTTTACTGACCTCAGAAGGATGGAAGGCGTGAGTCAACCTTGAGCCCGTGAGGATCAAACTGCAGACTATGGGCAAAGTTTGCCTGCAATACTGCATTCTGACCACTGCACCACCGGGGTTCCCTCCAGGAATGGTGTAGGGCCGTGATGGCAAACCTATGGCACACGTGCCAGAGGTGGCACGCAGAGCCAACACCCGAGCTCAGCTCCACCACGCATGCGTGTTTGCGCCTCTCGCCGACTGCCTAGTCTTTGTGTCTCTGATGTGCATTCATGGGGGGGGGCATGTGGGCATGCACAGGGGGCCGGGGGCATTTTCAGGGGACATGCACACATGCATGCAGTTACACATGCATGTGGGGGCAGGAGGCATGTGCTAGGGGGATGCACATGTATTGCATTTTGGGTGTGCGTATGCATGCATGTGCTTTGGGCATTTGGTGCCAAAATGGTTAGCCATCACTGGTTTCCTGCTTGGGGTGGGGGGGTTGGACTAGAACAGCAGCCCCCAACCTTTGGGGCACCAGGGACCGGTTCCATGGAGAGAGGTTTTTCCGTGGACCGGAGGGGTTGTGGTTTTGCGTGCTGCTCACATCCCACAGATGGGACTTCGCTTGTTTACGGGAACCGATTTCTGCCATGCTGCGGATTGGTGTCGGTTCACGGACCTCCCTACTCTGTCCCCTTCCAACTGTGTTAACCTGCATTCTGTAAATGTCAGGATGGGTTTCTTAATGGCCACACCAGCTCAGTACTGGAACCAGAGGTGTGGTGAGCTCCCTTTCCCTGGATTTGTTACAAGTGGACGCTAAGCAACCCTCAATCTGGGAGGTCTCGATTTGAAATAGAAATATTGGGCTCGGTAGGAGTGCAGGACTGTTTTTATAATTGTTTTTGTACACCCGGTAAATACAGCAACCCAGTGATTTTATGTGTTGATATAGCAAAATACAGTAACTTTACAGTCCCTCCTTTTTATCTAGACGCAGTGCACAAAATTTGCATTTGTGAAAATATATTCAGATTGGACAGACACGTCTTCTCCCAGATGGCCTACAGAGTCAAGGTCTGACTTTAATGAGCTCGTTCTTTCACGTAGCCAACTGGACGTTGGGGACAAGATATCTAGCTAGCTCAGCTTTTTACTTCACACGTAAAAAGGGAAGGAAAAAAAACAGGAGGGTACAAACCGCCTTGCAGCCACCGTCTAGCCCAGAGGTCTCCAAACTTGGCAACTTTAAGACTTGTGGATTTGAACTCCTGGCTGGAGAATTCTGGGAGTTCAAGTCCACAAGTCTTAAAGTTGCCAAATCTTGGGATTCCTGGTCTAGACTGATTTATCACAAACACTATGGTCTATACTGCAGGGCAATGTGGTCCAGAAATTAATCCTTTCATCCATTTATGCTTACATCTATAGCCTCAAAAACAGTAACTGTGGAGTCTTAGTGGACGATCACGTGAATATGAGCCAGCCGTGGTGCAGCAGCAGCCAAAAAAAATCTAATACAATCCTGGGTTGTATAAACAGAGGCATAGAATCGAGATCACGTGAAGTATTGGTGCCGCTTTACAAAACCCTAGTAAGACCACACCTGGAGTACTGCAACCAATCTTGGTTACCACACTACAAAAAAAGATGTTGAGAGTTTGGAAAAAGTTCAGAGAAGAGCAACTAAAGAAGATCAAAGGCCTGGAGACCAAAACATATGAAGAATGGTTGCAGGGTTTGTCTAGTCTAAGGAAAAAAAGAATTGGGGTGACATGATAGCAGTATTCCAGTATTTGAGGGGCTGCCACAAAGAAGAGGGGGTCAAATTATTCTCCAAAACACCTGAGGGCAGGACAAGAAACAATGGTTGGAAATTAACAAAGAAAGAATCAACTTGGAATTAAGGAGGAATTCCCTAAGAGTGAGGACAATTAACCAGTGGAACAACTTGCCACCAGAAGTTGTGGGTGCTTCATCACTGGAGGTTTTTAAGAAGAGATTGGACTGCCCATCAGTCTGAAATGGTATAGGGGGGCTGGACTAGAAGACCTCCCAGGTCCCTTCCAGCTCTATTCTGTTCTCCTTATAAATAATTCCACTGACACTTAAGTAGAATTGGGGAATTGCCTGGCCTTAATAGTACCATTCTGTTCAAAATGTCAACTTTCTAATTTCAGCATTTGTCTGACATTTCGTTATAACCTGTGCTGGAATATGCCGAATGAAGGTTTACAGTGGAGCGAGTTCAAATATTTGTCAATAATATCAGGGGAAAATTTCCCCTCTCTCCATAATACCAAGTGCCTGTGCATTGCATAGAGCAGTTGGGCCGATAGGTTAAAGCTGATAAAATGTTGATGGAGTGTCAGGGAAAACAAAATAAAAACACTTTCAAAAGATAAATATTGCCTTTACATGATAGTATTGGTTAGCCAAGCAATCTTTTATTGTATTGGTTAATGAGAGCAAAATTGTGTATGTTCCTGCATTGTTTTAGAAAACAGCCTTGTGTTGAACCTCCAGATATGTTGAAACCCATATCCCACTGCTAGTTACAGGTATTGTAGTCCAAAGCAGGCCAGGTTAGCTCTCGAATATTTTTATTTTCTTTTATTTATTTCACTGAGCAGGTGGCCATATGCTGAAACCTCTCCTATTTCACTGGCTGTTGCTATAATTGGTCCTTAGTTTGTTGCCTTTTATTGTGGCTTTGATGAGGTTTTTGATTTCATATTTTGCGTTATTGGTTAACTGAAGGTGATAAATACTTGAGCTCCAAATCAGCATGTTTTTCCTTTCAGCACTAATCAATCATTATGCATTCACATTCGGGAAATGAATTAATTGCAAAATTGAAATTAAAACAGCCTTTAAACCTTTGTCAGTCTCTCTTTAGCGAAGTGTGGTGGTTGATACCTGAGGAGTGAATCATTCCATCTGTAGCCTCTGCTAGAACCTCAAGAGACAGTTAGGTGCAAAAATCATCTCCCCCTCCTCCTCCATTTCACAAATCCCCACTCCCTTGTAACACTGATGATGTGACCTAGTTGGGTCATGAAATGTCTGCAAGGAAGCAACCAACTTCAGAGAGCTCCAAGGACTCCACAATCCTCCTTCCCCTTTTTCTTCCCCTTCTCCTCCTTCTCCTCCTCACCTATCTTTTAGACAAAAGGGGGGGAAAGAAAAAAGATTACATCCTTAATTAAATTCAACTCCTCCTTCTCTTCTTCCTCCTCCTCCTTTTCTTTTTCTTCTTCTCTCCTCCTCCCCCTCCCCCCCCATCCTTTAGAGAAAAGGGAGGGGAAAAAGAGAAAAGATTGCGTCCTTAATTCAAAGGGAATGTTGCTTTGTGAGTCACAACTCAATAAAATGTATGGGAGGGAAATGGTGGCAAAGGGCAAGCAAAGAAAATCAGATTGCAGTGTGTGAAACGATTTAAGGAGGGAACTGGGGAATATATAATCTGCAAACTGCCAAGTTAGAGCACGTATAAAATATACAAACAAGCTTGATATTTTTCCCAGTTGATCTCATTATGGGGTATGTTTGGGATAGATAAATTCTGTTAGGAAACATTAGTGCTGGATTTTCAGGGAAACAAGTCAGGTGCAATATGTTTAACTGATTCCATCTTGTTTTGATATATGGGCCCTTCCTTCCTTCCTTCCTTCCTTCCTTCCTTCCTTCCTTCCTTCCTTCCTTCCTTCCTTCCTTCCTTTCCTTCCTTTCCCTTCCCTTCCCTTCCCTTCCTTCCTAATCCATCCATCCATCCACCTTGAATTCTGGCAACTGCCTGCAGGGTTCCTGAAGTTTTCTTAGTAACATTTTCAAAAGTGGTTTGTCTTTGCCTAGGGTTGAAAGACAGGTCACCCAGATATCAGGTTTCTATTTCACAGAAATAGTTTTGTTGCTGTTGTTAATTTAATAACTATATGATTAACAGTATGCTGTGATACTTTTCATTCTCTTTATTTTTTGCTTGTCCAAGTCCTTTGTATCAATTTAAGAATATGAGGAGGCTTTAGTGTGGCAATCTTCCAGTTAATGGAAGTAGTTCTCACTGTGGCACTCATGATGATTTAAGTTTGAGACCCAGGTTTAACAAGTGCTCCAAATCATGTTCAATGAGCATAAAAAGCTCTTACTAAAACAAGACAATCTGGCAGGCAAACACTCTTAGGAACCCCATGAAATCTTTCTGTTCGCAACGAAAGTCTCTGTGTGTTTGCAAACACAACCATGACCAATTATGGTTTAGTTGCAAAAATGCCTAGGGACTCATTTCTTTAAATGGTATAACTGCAAACCAACCTTTTATGATTTCTTGGATGATGTACAAAACTGACATTGTTATTAGTTCCAGCCATGCTGCCTGAGGACAAGCAATTTTACTTATGTGCCCTAAATAAATAACTTAGATTCAGAAGAATATTGCTAAACCACAAGAAATACATGAAAGCCAGTTTTGGATAGTGGTTAAGGCACCAGGCTAGAAACTGGGAGATTGCAAGCTGCCAGGAGTCAAGAACAAAAAACCAAATACTTAAGAGGACCATTTTCTATTTCTCCCTGGAATGCAATAAATAGCATATGTATTGTTTATTAGATTTTTTTTAACCTTGATTACTTTATAAATGAGTTATTCATATATTCAAGATGACTAACATACCAAATACTCCTCCCTCCTATTTTCCCCATAACAACAACCCTGTGAGGTAGGGTGGGCTGAGAGAGTGACTGGCCCAAGGTCACCCAGATGCCTTTATGTGCCTAAGCAAGACTCAAATTCAGTCTCCTGGTTTCTAGGCCAGCACTAATCTAGTTAGCCACTACACTGAACTGATTCGGTTTAAAAACTCAGAGAAAAATAGCAGAAGTATATTTTGCACAAGCAACTATAACTATTGGGTAGAGTTTTATAATTCATAGTATGAGATAGTCTCCTGTATATGTAAAGGCTTTAACAGTGTTTCTTAAATTGAAACTGAACATAAGAAGTCATAAAACTATGCTAAGCCCAAAGGGAAAAAAATGTGATCAGTCTACTTACTGCTGGAAGTTATCATGAACAGAATTAAGCAAATTAACCTGAAAAATCCAAAATATAAAGTTACCCATGTAAAAAGTTTTGTAAAGTCATTCAAGCAATAGACTTGCTAAAAAGCAATTTATATATGATGGTATATTATACAATAGAATACTGATTACATGATTACTGGCACAAGAACATGTGAACTCTTCATATCCTGGTTTGTAAAAAAATGAGATGTGATGCTTGATAGCTTATTTATGCATACCTGCAATCATTATGGCAAGAATATTTATCCATAAACCAGCTTGTGTTTACCTTGTATATTAAATGCAAATGCTACCAGATATCACATTTCCAGCACTATACAAAATGTGTGCTGGCAGGAAATTTAGATTACCGCAGTCTAAAATATCCAGATATTTATTGTATTTTGTTCAAGCTAGCACAGATATTTAGATAAACATAACATAACATATTTAGAGAAATATAACTATAGCATACTACAATTTCTCATTTAATTTCCCAAATAACCTAGAAGAAATTCAAAAACCAAGTCCAAAGGTTCATAAGTAGGTGTGGGAGTATATACAGCTATATAGCCAGAGGGGTACAAACTAAAAAGAAATAAAATGAATTCTGACAATAAGGCTGCAATGTTTTAAAAATAATAAAATATTAAATAAAAAATACTAGATTCACTGAGTCATCCTCAGAACAAAATCACACCAAAAGAGGATTAAGCTCCTAATAAGTTAGTGGAACAGGCTAAAACTGACCAAATTGAAAAAATTCTAAATAAAACAAATTATGTTTGGCAGTATTCCGTTTTCCTGCTTCCAAGGCTGAAGAACCAACATTAAACAGAATCTGAATCTGAGGAAAAATAGAATTCCTACCCAGCATCATAAGATGTACAATTATGTTACATAATCTAGATGTATCCTCTTATCCCTCCTTGTATCAGCATGTGGTCATTAGGTCTAGGACATGTCATCACAGCCAAGTTGCCATAGGACAATAATGCCACAGCCAAGTTGCCACAGGACAAAAGTTACATAATACTGAAGAAATTGTGAAATAGAAGAATTAAAGAAAGGATGCAAAAGGAGGAACAAAATGAGATGTGAATGATAAACATGAAAATATTTTTAAAATTATTTCAAATAATTAAATGGAAATGGAAATAGGCTGGTCACAAAGCCAGAAGAACTGATGGCAGGTGGACCAAGGCAGTCATAGAATGTTTTCCACTTGATAAAAAGCATCCACGAAAGAAACCTAACACAAGAGGGATCGACAACATCAGCAAGGATTGCGGGCCCAAATGGCAAAAGAAACCTCAGGAGCATATTGGTTGGATACATGCGGAAGAGGCATTCATCCTGCAGTGGATAGACAATGACTAAAATGATGAATTAAATAAAACTGTTGAACTGTCCCGTGGCGAAACGGCCGCAGCGAATTTTCCTGTAGTGAGTTGATCATAGTGAGCTGGCCACTATGAATTAGCCTTGGCAAATTGGCAGCAGTGAATTGGCCGCAGCCAGTTGACCGTAGCAAATTCTCCTGTTCCGTGGACATCAGTCGCATATTGATTCACTGAGACGCAACACTGCTGAACCTATCTTTATATCCATAACGTGAACAGTATTTTTAAGCAAAGGGTTGTTTGTTTTACAAATTCCAAGTGTACCCAATATAATTAGTTAATAAGCAAGTATAAATGGATTGGAAAAGGAATGGATTTCCAGTGAAAAAATTTGCAGACTACAGGAACCAGGAGCACTACTCAGATGACACTGAGGACATAGATAAAACTTCAAGTGCTTCAAAGACCCTTTAAAAGGATGCAAAGGAGTATGAATCCTTCCATTCTCTATTATCCTGTGAGGGCTGGAGAAGCTTCTTGGATGAGAAGCAAAATGTCTTCAAAAGAAAAAACAAAAAAGTTCAGTTTCTTTCTGAAAAAGCACCTTTGGGACAACCATGACCTGGATGACTGAGAATCTCTGCAGACTTTAAGCAAGCATAAAGTATATTTTAGTTCTAAATAAGCAGATGTAGGATTTGCAGCCTTAGGTGAGTTATTTCATATTATCCAGCTCAAAAATAGGCTTTGTGTTTTCCCAAATTACTGCGAAACTTATTTACCTCTTTTTCCAAATACACCTTTTTATCATCCAGTGTGTTGTAGAGGGTAAAAAACTGCTTTGTTTCTTTGTGCGTTGCTGATACTGTGAAAAACCAAGAATTCAGAAAAGCAAGTTAAAAAGGTAGCAGACCACAACTGGTTGTATTTAATTTATTTAATTTACAGCCCAAACTCCAACAAATATTCAAAGATGCTGAAACAAAAATTAAAACACAAGGAAACCAATTTCAAAATGCAGATTAAAAGTAAAAGTAAAATAGCTGCCAAATCATTTAAGACTTAAATGTCTAAATCAGGGGTTCTTATTTTGACAATTTAAAGATAAGTGGACTTCAAATCTCAGAATTCCCAAGCCAGCATATATCTTTTAAGGATAGTCTCCTACAAGTAGTCCCTGATTCATGACTATAATTGAACCTGGCAATTATGGTTGTAAATCATGACAATCATAAAGCAGTTTGACCAATGCAGCTGTTGTTAAGCCAACACAGTGGTTGCTAAGCGAACAATGAGTACATTAAGTCCAGCCAAAATTGTTCACTATGGCCTTTTTTTGTTTTTGCTGGAAAGTAGAAGTAAATGCCAGTTTCTTGCAGACTTATTGAAAATTACTTATCATGTGATTTCAGGACACTGCAAAAAAAATCTTTTTGGGGGGGTCTGCTATAACTTTGAATGGTTGTTAAGCAAATAGTCGTAAACTGAGAACTACCTGTACCATAGTAGTTGAGATGTGCTATAACAAGGCAAGGCATGGGTAATTATTGCTACATCTAACTGACTTAGAATATGTCACAATCCAGGTATCTAGCACATCTGTTCAAAGGAAATCCTCACTAGGCTGCCATCAGTGAATCCAATGTTATTGCAGAGTATTTGCACAAATAATTTTTTTTCCAGTTATCCAGTTCTTTTCCTTATGCCAAATGATGATTATCAGAACTGAACATCTGTGTTCACCTTTGTACTGCTTTGATCCATGAGGTTAAAGGGGTTTTTCAATCATGCGTTCAGGATGTTTTCTTTTCACAGATCACCACTGTTCACTTCGTGTTTTTATATCATTAAAGTAGCACCTTTTCTACTTTACGCCTCAATTCTCGTGAGCAAATAAACCACGTAGGGATAAGATCGGAGCCTCCCCCGATTGCCTTCCAGCATTCGGGTGTCCCGCGGGTAAAAATAACACCAAAAAAATTCCTTTCACAGATGCAGCCAGCCACCTTGGTGCTCCCTGGCTAACATGTCCCATATGCTCGCTCGCTCACTTGCTCGCTAAATAAATAAATAAATAAATAAACAAACAAACAAATAAATAAATAAATAATAAAGTACCCTTTCTATATTTCAATGTTCTGAAAGGATCTAATAAAAACATTCCATTTAAGAAAGCAACTGTATGGGTTATTGATTTCAGCAAGCATTCCCCTGGGTGCCTGGGTTTAGAAGTACATCCATTTTTAATGTAATTGTTCCTACATAGATCTGTTTCCAAAACAGTGAATTGTATCCTTAATCTACACCAAGTGTCCCCAACCTGTGAGTCATGGCCCACTACTGGGCCATGGACTATTTGCAAGAGGACCGCATGAGTGGTGGGCCAGTGCATTAGCAGCCCACTCGTGCGAGCCCCGGAGTTCTCAGCCCCACTCACACAAATGAATCTGGATGCTCATGCACTCATAAATAAATAAATTTTAAATAAATTTAATTTTTATACCGCCCCTCTCCCGAAGGACTCGGGGCGGTGTACAGCAAATAAAAAACACATAATA
>JANHFN010008198.1:325047-335167 GCA_032468175.1 Toxicocalamus goodenoughensis
GGTATCCAGGACCCTTACCATGGAGCGCTTTAAAGATCGTAATCAATATCTTGAAGCGCACCCGGTAAGCCACAGGTCTTACATTTGTCTGCAGATCTTTGTATTTTGCAATTTTTTTCTAGTTCTTTCTCTCCTCTCCTGCAATCTTCCAGGTATGGCCACATCCACTCTCCAGATTTTTATTTTTATTTTTTGGTCTTTCTTATCGACATTTGCAAATGTGACAGGCGCTAATATTATGATTAGAGTAAAATTAAAAAAACTCATTATGGAGCACCCATTCCTCCCAACTGTTCCACATTTTACTTGGGACTTTCAAAGCTTTCTTAAAGAAACCTGGCTTTGATCAGAGATTTTCTTTTTTTTTTTCCCCAACAAGCGGTTGTGTTTTACTTAATTCTACTTTCTATTTTATTTTATTTTATTATTTTAATTTTATTTTATTTTTTATTTTATTAATTTATATTATATTTGTTTTGGGAACGTTGTCCATGGAGTTGTGATGGGTTGGACATGGCTTCACAACTAACAACAGCAACAATATTTATTTTATTATAATTTCATTTTATTTCACTTTTATTATTATTTTTTAAATTTTATTATTATTTTACTTTTATTATTTTGTTATTGGAGGGCGGGGAGAAACATTGAGCTCCTGCAGAAAGAGCTATGACTCCTTCTCAAATCCATCTCTCTTACACCCAGCTGTCCATGAACCTCAGGGAGGCACATTCAGAAGGGAGAGACATGAAGGCTTATAATTCACAGTTTTGCCATTGTTGTCACCAAAGATTTGAGTTTCCTGCCTGGTCTCAGGTGTGGGAGGGGGGCGGGGGGAGGGAGAGAGAGGAAGGATCAAATTGGTACCATAACACAGCCAGACATAGCTCGCTTGATAGATGGCCCTTCCATTCCATTATTGACTTAAGGAAATCGTGGGAGATTTATTAATAACCTTTGGCAACTTAAATGGCTCTAGTGATTTCCAGGTGTGACCCAAAGCTCGGCTGATTAGACACAACCACGACTTACTTTCCCCTCCAGACTAAAAGGACAGAACTGATGTCAGTTTTCAAGCGTTCTCGCTAGTTAAACTCCCCAAATTAAAAGAGGTTGTGGGAAGACCTTAAGAAAACATGGCCTACCAGACCGGTTAGGCGTTCCTTTGTTACAACAGGTTTAACCTTAGCTTCTGGTTTCAAGAAGAAGCAGTTAAGTAGGAAGGACGAAATGTCAAAGGAAGTCAACAGAGGGAATTAATAAGGCTCCGTGTATTTCTCAAAAACGAGTAATGAAGAATATTATTTTTTAATCCATCACCGCTCGTGAGATACAGATGACACCACTGCCTCTTCTAAATTGTGTTTACCCTTTTGATGCTGCTCAATTGAATCGGAGGCCTCGCTAAGTGCCGAATCTCTTTGTTGAGCTTTCCTAAGCAAATGTTAACTCCGCAGATGGTGTTGACGTCAAGGAAGGGGTGTCAGGTCAAAAG
Source organism: Toxicocalamus goodenoughensis (assembly GCA_032468175.1). Classification (NCBI taxonomy): domain Eukaryota; kingdom Metazoa; phylum Chordata; class Lepidosauria; order Squamata; family Elapidae; genus Toxicocalamus; species Toxicocalamus goodenoughensis. The sequence continues at coordinate 326,543 of JANHFN010008198.1, forward strand.
AGACATCTTTGCAAAACCTGGGTGGTTTTTTTTTTTCCTTGCTGGGTTAACATCACCCACTTGATAGTGCTTCTATCAAGCGCTGGAAAAATGAGGAGACCCAGGCAGTTCAAAAGGGTGTAAAGACTTCTTGTAAGCTTACGTACTCTACAAGAATCTGAACTACTAACCGTCAAAGCAATTGGGCGGTAGATAAGGAATTCACGGTGGACTGGGACTTCGCTTGTGGGCACGAATGGACTCGTGACTGATGATACGTTTGACCCTTCCCTTGGGCTCAGCCTGGTCATCTTCTACATCAGAGGAGTGGAACTATGGCCCCCTGTATGAATTGTGGACTTCAATTCTGGGAGTTGAAGTCCACTAGTCATAAAAGGGCCATATTTCCCCACCCCTGACCTACATCTTCAATTGATTCGAACTATCTTCTTGTGTTTAACTAAGAGAGGTGGATTTCTATCATCTCTGAAATATTTCGTCGAGGCAGATGACCCAACGTGTTGGAATAAAAACAAAAATGTTAATGTGTCAATCAATAACTTGATATCGGGGTGGAGGTTGAAACCTACAGCCCTAGAATGTGCTCGAGAAATGCAGGAGGCAAAGCTGGATCAAAACATCTCCTTGACTTTTAGTGATTAGCCCAGGATATGTAGGTGTCCAGAGGCAAACAGCTGGAAATAACAAGCTATGTTGTTCTGCAGGAAACATTCAGAAGTATAGCAAATGAGGTTGTCTGGAGTAAGCTTCTCTCTTTCTCTCTCTCTCTCTCTCTCTGTTTCTCTCTCTCTGTTTCTCTCTCTCTCTCTCCCCTCCCCCCCCTCTCTATTCCAGTTACTAGGATCAGGTAGCAGATGATACGAAAAATCTTTGCTCAAGGTCTGTCTCCTTAAAGCAACTACTAACTGAAGTACACCCAAGAGAACTATGTTGACAAGCACAGAAAGGCACACAAACATAGCTTTTGCCATCTATTTATAGAAGGGGGAAGAAATATTATCAGAGAGAGAGAGAGAGAGACCAACATCATTTGGAGCAATCTCTGGGCTCCTTTATTGTCCAAGAAAGAAAGGTATTTACGGATGGTCAGATCTCAATGAGCTCCAGAAACCTCGCAAACAAGAAAATGTGCCCGTTCCCCCATGACGTTTGTTATCCCCACAAGAGAAGTACAAATACAGGCAGGGCAGGGCTGCTGGGGGTCCGCGGGGGTTCGGGAGAGCCCCCTAGCTAAGATTCTGTGCAATTTGGAGAACCCCCAAATCCCGCTCCTGGCTGACCCCGCCCACCCTGTCCCTCCCAGGAGTCCCCACGCAGCCTGTTTTGGATGCAGGTGAGTGCAGGGAGCGCACAGAGGCTCGCAGAGGGTGAAAAATGGGCCTGCCGGAAGTTTGGGAAGGGCGGAAATGGTCTTGTTTCTGGCTTTCAGAGAGACTCCGGGGCCCGGGGAGGCCATTTTCATTCTCCAGGAGGCTCGAGAAAAGCCTCCGGAGTCCGGGGAGGGCAAAAACATCCCCCCCCCCAGGTGCAGGAGGCCAATTAGGCCACACCCACCATGGCAACGCCCACCCAGCAACCGGGCAGAGAATCCTGTGCTAATATTTTTGAAGCCCACCCCTGAATACAGGGCAGTCCATCCCTGCTTCTTTTTCATTTTTGAAATCAGAAGATTTGAGCGACGGAAAACCATTGGACAACCTTCCCGGAAAGGTAGCTTTGATTTCCGCCAACTCCTGCGAATCGGATTGCGCGCGATTGTGGAAATGCACCGCTGGTAACACATGTTATCTTCCAATGAGGCCCATAATCTCGCTCTCTTTCCCAAATGTTAAAGCGTGAGTTCTCATTACTGTGGCCGTTGTTTGAATCAAGCCACATTCTTCTTCTGCCTCATTAATATGGCAGCACGGGCTTTTATAAAATTTGTTGCCTTTTTAATGAATATATGGTTCTCCCCTGGTGTTCCAATTAGCCTTTAAATGAGATTTTTCTCTCCCCCTTCCTTTTTTTTTTAAATGAGCAGGAGCTGGGCTTGTGGGGGTTGGGGGAGTATTCTTATTTGCTGTCTGTGGCATCAGCATCAAAGAGACTTCACTTTCTCCCAGCTTCAGAGGCTATTTCTCACCCAGGGGAATTTGTGTTTTTTTTTTCCTCTTTCTTGCATTGATCATGTGGAAGTTGTCCAAATTTTAAAAAAAATCAGGAACTACGCCCCCACCCAACACACAAGACTGGCCGGGGGGGGGGGGTGATGTTACCACCAAGGTATTGCGAGAGTCCCAGTTTTGTGGACTCTGTTTCAGGCATATACAGCTCTGTCCAATATGATTAATTACCAGGGTTTTTTATAATGGTGGCAAACCCTTAATGTATTCTACAGAATTGCATCGCTCGGGCTTCATTCACTGCATCTCCTTTTTCTGGGCTTGATCCAGCCACTTGGATTTTACAGAAATCATGCTCTGCCCTGGGTTTCTTAGTGATGCAACCTTAGTTGCTTCCAGTGGTGGGATTCAGCCAGTTTCGCACCAGTTTGGGAGAACCGGTTGTTAATTTTCTGAGCACTTTGGTGAACTGATTGTTGGAAGAAATCATTGCGGCAGAGAACCAATTGTTAAATTATTGGAATCCCACCACTGGTTGCTTCCCTGGATTTATTCAGAACTAGATCATCTGTGACCCACTGGGTCTTCGTTTCAGGAATCTTTTCTTACCTAAACAAAGGAAACAGAATGATCAAGAGCAGGTAGAAAAGCAGCAGGAGCAATTTCTGACTTCCTGATGGCTTCCCCATGGAGCTTCCTTAGGAAACCTTGCAGGAAGCATTGGAAATCTCCCTCCATTCTCTCCCCTCCTCTCCTCTCCCATCCCCATCCCTTCCCAGCAGGCAGGTTAGTGGCTGCTGCTGGGTGGGGGAAAGGAGTGAGGGATTGAAAGATTGGCTGGGAAACTGTCATGGAACATTGAAAAGGAAGATCACATGACTGCTGCTGGATGGAGGAAGGGAGCAAGGGATTGCAAGATTGGCTGGGAAACTGTCACAGAATGTTGAAAATGAAGATCACACGACTGCAGCAGCAACCCAGCAATTAGCACTGAAAACAGCCACAACTTCCCCAAAGTTCATTCCCTCAGGAGTCATGGGTCCCAGATGTTGGGACCCATTCTGTATGTTAGCCCATTTGAGTTAACGTGGTTCAAAAAGTGGTTGCCTCGTGATGTGCCATTTTGCCCTGTTAAAGGCCACAACCATGAAATATTTTTTTTAGCAGCATATTGATTCCATGCCGCTTACATTCTGAACATGTCAAGAATTAACAAAGGAGCACTGAGCCAATCCCTAGGTTCAGCTGCAGACCTCCCTTCCCGCCCAACTAACCACGATGCGAGATCAAGCCATGCAATATTTGTGTTTTCGAAACCTTCCCCCCCCCCCCATTGATGCCCTAACATAACCATGACCTAGATGACTGAGAACCTCTACAGACTTTTAGCTACACAATTTGGGATGAACACCCTCCCTTTAAATGGTGTGGGAATTGATTTCCAGAAGAAAAAAATTGCAGACTACAGGAACCAGGAGCACCACCCAGGTGACCCTGAGGACCCAGATAAACCTCCAAGTGGCCTCAGCGGCCCTCTAAAAGGATGCAAATGACCAGCTGTCTGCAAGGAGTATCAATCCTTCCCTTCCCTTCCATCCAGTCAGAGCTGAAGAAGCGGAGAAGAAGCAAAATATCTTCCAAAGGAAAAAAAACCAAGTCCAGTTACCTTCTGAAAAATAAAAAGCACCTTTGGGTGACCGAGGATCTCTACAGGCCCTACCATTCCACATTTGTCCTGTTCAATCCCCACCTGCTGTTGTTCCCCTATTCTACAACCAGTCATGGATTACTCTGGCGTTGTTGGCCTGCTGTCTCCATCCCCTTTCTCTGTCTTGTGAGCTCCCCTCTGCTGCAGCCAGGATGGCAAAGGGACGAAAACGTCTCTCTCCCTCTCTCTCTCTCTCTTTTTTTTCATCTTAATTGCCTTCCTGCTCAGTAGGTGCAAGTCAATTAACATTTGACTCAAGTTGCGGCCTCCGAGAAACAGTCCCACTAAAAGTAAGCAAGGCTGTGAAATTAACCAGCCAAGGCAGGTCCGGATTGACTAAATAGTTTTGAAGGCTGTAATTATTGACCAAGGTATTAAGCCTCTAGAGATTCTCCTCCTTTGGAATTAGTTCTCTCCGTTCAGTTTGTGTGGCAGCAACCCAAAAAACGCAAATGCAATCCTTGGTTGTATCAACAGAGGCATAAAATCAAAACTGTGTGAAGCATCAGCACTACTTTGTAAAGCCTTAGTAAGGTTGCCACCCTTGCAATGCCGCAGCCAATTTTGGTGGCCACATTGCAGAAAAGATGCTGAGACTTTGGGGAAAAGTGCAGAGAAGAGCAGCTAAGATGATGAAAGGCCTGGAGACTAAAACATGTGAAGAACGGTTGCAGGGTTTGGGTTTGGGTAGTCTAGAGAATTTGGGGGGATGCCGTGGCTCGGTGGCTAAGACCCTGAGCTTGTCGATCAGAAAGGTCAGCAGTTCAGCGGTTCGAATCCCTAGCGCCGCGCAATGGAGTGAGCTCCTGTTTACTTGCCCCAGCTTTTGCCAACCTAGCAGGACTTTTACCTTTACCTAGTCTAGAGAAAAAGACTAGTGTTAATAGCAGCATTCCAGTCTTTGAGGGGCTGCCCCAAAGAAGAGGGAGTCAAGCTATTCTCCAACGCACCAGAGGGCAGAACAAGAAACATTGGATGGAAACTAATCAAGGAGAGAAGCAACCTGGAATTAAGGAGAAACTTTCTAACAAGGAGGACAATTAACCAGTGGAACAGCTTGCCACCAGAAGTTGTGAGTGCTCCATCACTGGAGGTTTTTAAGAAAAAAACTGGACAGTCTCTTGTGTGAATTGATATAAGGGGGCTGGACTAGAAGACCTCCAAGATCCTTTCTAGCTCTATTCTGATTGAAGGAAACCTGGGGAAGAGATCATCTCAATCTAATCCTTAAGAAGAACATTCTCTTCTTACAAGCCAACTAAATGTCTCTGAGAAGCTCCCAAGCAGAGCATAAAAGTGAATGTTTTCCTAATCATGTATCCCAACTTCCCGCCTCTGATAATAGAATTAATACCTAGCAAATATGCCGAGCCTCTGATAGTCTCCCTAACCTTGTTCAATCCGGTTGCAAATCCATTCAGATGATGGCCTTCACTACAGCTTCGGGTAGCTAATATGTAATGTGGGGGGAAAATAATCCTTCCTTGACAGTCTCTTGGACCACTCACTTTACACCTGTGTAATTTTACAACCTCTGCTAACAACCCTTCCTTTTGTTACCAGCTAAACGTGGACAGCTTCTCTCATTTACTTCCTTGATGGCTTTTTAATTTTAGATATTTGGCATATTTTGCAGCTGTCCAAGATCATAACTCACCTTTGGGTTGAGATAAGCAGAACCTGACCTATAAGTAAATTACTGAGCCATTAAAATCAGTGAGGGATTATGTCTTCAAATTCAGCCTCCACCTATATTTGCTAACACCCAAATAAAATTATACTTAAACTTGTTAGATCAGCAAAAGAATCACACTTCCTTGAAAGACAGTAGGACCAGTGGTTGGATTCAAATAATTTAACAACCGGTTCTCTGCCCTAATGATTTCTTCTAACAACCAGTTCACCAAACTGCTCAGAATGTTAGCAACCAGTTCTTCCTAACTGGTGCGAACTGGCTGAATCCTACCACTGAGTAGGACACCTTATATTCAGGGTGTAGTGGACTGTTCCGTTAAGCAAACAGGCCTCTCTCCTTGTGCTGATTCTTAATATCTGTAGCTTCCTCTACATTGCCTAACAATGATAAATGGGGTTATAATATTGGCTGTTGAACCATAAGCCACAGATAAATGTGCTTCTGAGAACTTCCATTAAGTCCCTAAATGCATTATATATATTTGGTTTAGAAACCTAATATTTAATATTGGTATGTTGTCTAGTGGTTTGCTTTATTCCTCTGGATAATCTATCCCCACTTCCTTTCCTTTTTAGGTTCCTCAACTCATTAAATCTTATATATTGCAAGGGATTTCCTGTTCCAAGCAAAATGATAGATGCACAATCCTTTTTAGGGGGGGTCATTTTCCTGCTTTTTTTTTTTAGGGGAGTGTCTGAGTCTCCCCCCCCCCCCTTTCTTGCACAACCAAATTAAGGGTTTCCTCCCTTTAACTTGGAAAAGACCGCAGCCAAACCTGGACATAACCATTCTTTTAAATGATGGATTTTAAGGCTGCTTTTAGTGGGAAGTGCTCAGCATCTTGAGGCCTATAAAATTCTTGTTAGGAAGTAGCATAACAAATGAGGCTGCAAATGGCATTCCTTGTACACCACAGCCGAAGTCTACAAGGTCTTCACACAAACACAAACAAGGTCTCAAGGACTTCCCATTTGATTGAGCCTCAGACAGGATGTAAGAGAATCAACCAAGATTCCTGGGTTGCAAAGATATTTATGGCTCCACTGGTACTTTTGTTCGGAAGTAGGTAACATCGTAAACCCAGTTAGGTCGTGCCACGTGTTCTTCTAACAAAGAACATGGTCTGTCTGGGGGCTTTTTGTGACAGGCGAGAGTCAACACCTCTTAACCAATGACTTCCATGGGTGGAAACTAATCAAGGAGAGAAGCAACTTAGGACTAAGGAGAAATTTCCTGACAGCGGAACAATTCGCCTCCAGAAGTTGTAGATGATCCATCACTGGAGACTTTTAAGAAGAGACTGGACAGCCACTTGTTTGAAATGGTATAGGATCCCCTGCTTGAGCCAGGGGGTTGGACTGGACGACCTCCAAGGTCCCTCCCAGCTCTGTAACTCTGTTATTTTCTGCTTTGGGTGGAGACACACCCTAACTCTGGACTGTGCTTGTAAGATCCAGCAAAGTCTGATTTCGCCTTACAATTTTCATGGCAGGGCCTGCATATCATTTCCTTCCGTAGTTACACCGGTCAGCTTCCGGGGGCCTGCTTAGAAAAGTCCCTGAGATCTCCCAGTTTCTAACCACTCTTCATAATGTCATTTTGATGAGGGCCGGAGTCCTTGAAAGCACCGTGCTGTAAGAGGATTCATGACGGCCACAAGTCTCTTCTAAGCCAATTTCCATCAGGGTTTATTACACCCTTGCAAATTCATTACCGCTCAGCTCACCTGTGTCAAAGGCACGTGAGGGAGTTATTGCCCTTCCTTTCAGAGCGGGGTAGGCATAGACGGCTCAGTAACTCTGTTTTAAGACCTCGTGTTCTCTTATTTAATATAGTTTTATCTCCCGTCTTCCTTGGTAATCATCGCCTTAAAAAATACAATCCCCATTAAATCCAGCCTGTGCTCCACCACGGAACAAATCAATGCCGTTCTCAGATGGTTTGAGATGGTTTAAGAGTGATGGAAATGTGGGCAATGAATTGAACCCAAGTGGAAAACTCTTTCTTCTTCTTCTTCTTCTTCTTCTTCTTCTTCTTCTTCTTCTTCTTCTTCTTCTTCTTCTTCTTCTTCTTCTTCTTTCTTCTTTCTTCTTTCTTCTTTCTTCTTCTTCTTCTTCGCGATCATAGTTTTTAAAGGAGAAGACCCAATCTACTGGCGGGACAGACATCAGCCAACGTCCTTTGTAGAAGCAACAAAGCAAAAGTCAACATCTTTTTGAAGCGCCCTTGTCTTTTCTGTAATGCTACACTACGATTTCACTCACGAATGCCTTTTCGGTTATTCAGCCGCCATTTCTGGCAGTTTTATGTCCAGCTTCTGAGGAAGTCTGAATGGCAACATCTTGTGCTCTCTATTTGGGGAGCCTTCTCCAGCAGCCCCCTTTCACAGTCATAAAGGGGCCAATATCAATGGGTCTTTTCCAGGCCTTTGGCTTTGCTGCCTCTTCTGCACCAACCTCAAGGAGGAAGGAGATGCCAGTCAGTTTGGCCGCTATTTCATCAACTCCTGCAGTCGTGTCCTCAGCGTTATTTTCCGGGAGCTGCTAAGCTTCCTCTTTTGTACACCTCTAGCTCCATGGCTCAGGTTTTCTTCTGGTATGTTTTCTTCTTCTCTAGCACTTGGGGAAGCTTTTAATCATAAATGGGATGCATTTCCAACGGGTATGTTCACTCCTGTGAGAACGTCTCTCCCTCCCTGAAAGACGGCTGGTACCGAACCAACCAGCCTGGGACATCATCAGCATCCCTTGCTGACAATAAAGCCCAAAGTGCGCTTGAAGTAAAGCCCAGGGAAAGCAGGCCCAACAAGTGGCTTCATTTTCTAAACAAAAGCTTTTCTTTTCTTTCCTCCAGCGAATAAAGTATGTGCAATTGCAGCATTAAAATAGATGCTTATTCAAATCAGATCAACCCTCAAACCAAGTTTGAAAAGCTTTCCAGAATAGGAGAGTCTACCCAAATTTTCTGCTAAGAAATGGACGGAGCACTGAAGACTCTATAAGGAATGGAGTTCCTGAAAATTATAACCAATTGAGAAGCTGATAAACCAGGAGTCTCCAACCTTTGCAACTTTAAGACTGGTGGACTTCAACTCCCAGAGGAACTGGCTGAGGAAC
>JANHFN010008198.1:404871-415785 GCA_032468175.1 Toxicocalamus goodenoughensis
CATGCCCACAGAACCAGTTAGTGGTCCCTGGGATCTAAAATTATGAGTTTGGTGGTCCCTGAGGTCCAAAAGGTTGGAGGCTTTAAGTCTTGTGGACTTCGACTCCCTGAATTCCTCCTCCAGTCATGCCAGCTCAGGAATTCTGGGAGTTGAAGTCCATAAATCTTAAACTTGTTGGAAGACCCTTGCTGTAGAGGCAAGAGAACATAAGACATCGGCTTGGTACGGGGTTTACCTGGGGCACTGTCTGCTTCCAGTCATTTCTACCTATCCAATCTGGTCCAGTAAGGCTGGGCATGTTCCGCTCCTGGAATGGTGGCTGGTAGGCACTAGGGAGTTTGCCCCTTCTGCCATAGTCTGCGTTCTGGAACATCCTTCCTCCTGAAATTAGGATGGCACAACTCTGTTGGTCTTTTGGAAGGTTTTTGAAGATCTGTTTACGTGCCCAGGCCTGGAGTCCCGAATACATGAAAGTTCCTATTACCTGGGGAAGCTGATACCGATAGATTGTAATATTTCTTGCCTGCTATTTGTATTTAATTTCTTCGTGTATCATGTTCTCCTTGTTTGTATTAATGCTCGCTGCCTGCCTTGAGTCATTGGTTTGAGATGGATATGATAGTGAGGCAGACAGACAGATTATCAACTCTGTAGTTTCAACCAAGGCATCAAGTTCTCTTAACTCCATTTTGGAGGGGGAGCGAACTGGATGATCCCCAGATATTTTGGGCCGTCCGTGCTGAGATGCTAAGATGGCTTCCTTCATTGGATTGAGCTTTCTGAAAAGAAGACCTGCTGGAACGAGATTCATAAGGAAGGGAGGTGACATCTGGAGGACATCTGGTTGCCAAGCATAGGCCTGCATAGACCAGAACTACGGATCCCAAGATAGAAGTGTGAACGTAGAATGATTGACCCAGACAGCTTGAACTCTACTGTAGCTCACCTTCTCCAACGTAAACTTATGCAAGCATGTGCAAAATATACGATAGGGAAGGACAGAACACCCCAAGGAACACTGGGGCGTTCTGTTTTTTTCCTTCAGGTCACGCTGTCCTGGCTGATGGAAGGGTGTCTCCACCCATCCCTCTTATTCCTGGTTGATCACATGGTCCTTGGAAAATAGCTGCATGTGCTGATTGTTGTCTCCAGAAAAGAATAACTAAACATAGACTGAGACGCTTGAATTCCACCTTTGCAAACATAAGGCTGTTCCAGTGTTCTTGTGTCTTCCAAAAATACCCTGGAGGTCGTTAGCATCATGAGATGTTAACAAGGGTTTCTGTAACCATGGCCACCTTCCTGGAGAGACGGTCTGCTGGATTGAGGGTCATCAAACTAGAAAATAGAAGGAACTTGAAGGGGTGAATCTTTGTGGAAGGAAAGTTAAGCGACCAAAGAGACACTGGAACACGCATTGCTACGTGTGTAGAGACTGGAGCTGTCTACATGTTTTCAGGATTATGTCTTGGTGTGCGGTCGTAAATACAGACACCACCACCCCCCAAATCAAGAATTTTCAAAAGCGTCCAATTTATTCAATAACACACACACCCCTTCCCAAAAAAAACCCAGAACACTTGCCATAAAGCACTCCAACCTTGGGGTCAATTGCATGAATACAAAGAACTTCTAGTAGATGATGTTCTCTAAGAAAGCTCTACCATCTTCCTCAACGTCTTTGAGATGCATGGAGACAGGAACTCCCCAAATTGTCCACTGCTCCCAGTTAGGGATTTGGGAACGGTGTTCCCAACACAACTGGGCAACACCAAGCTGGGCGGCCAACAGAATTAGGAGTACCGATAAAAGAGAGACTTTGTAGCTCAGGGTTCAGCTGTGGGGTCCTTGGCGCTCCCTGAGCTTGTGACGGTCCTTGCAGACGTTTCATGACCCAGTTAGGTAACGTCATCAGTGCTAGAAGGGAGTGGTGCGGTGGCCCAGAGGCGGAGCTCTCACCTCACAATCAGGAGGCTGAGGCAGATATTTCTCTCTCTGGGCACCCTGAGAATGTATCTGCTGAAGAAAAAAAACTCTGCATTGGTGACAGGAAAGGCATCCGGGCACACTCAGCTCCATTCAGATGCCCAGGCTCCATCCCGCAAGGGATTATGGGGTCGTTAAAATAGGAGGAGGAGGATCAGTGCTAGAAGGGATTTCTAAACTGAAGAAGGAGAAACATGGGGTCCTTGGTGCTCCCTGAGCGTGTGGTGTTCCTTGCAGACGTTTCATGACCCAATTAGGTAACATCATCAGTGCTAGAACAAGGAGCAAACCTCACTCTCTCTAGCACTGATGATGTTATCCAATTGGGTCATGAAACGTCTTCATGAAAACCGCCCAGCTTGGAGAGCACCCTACAGAATTGCGAGTTGCCGACCTTCTCATCTGAGCGAGATGCCTGTGGCAGATCTGGATTATTGTGCTTCCGTTCAGCCTATTCATGCCCCCAACAAAGGATCTCAATCCCCACTTGGTCTGATGTTGACCCTCTTCCATGAGTTGCATCTTCACAATAAACATCCATAACCATCACAATCGGCTCAGTTTAGCTCTGGGTGTCACAGCAGGGAGCAGCGGGATTTGGGATTCACCTGCAAACTTTGAGACCAAATACCCTCATCACCACCAGTGGTGGGATTCAAATTTTTTTTTACTACCAGTTCTGTGGGCGTGGCTTGGTGGGCGTGGCAGGGGGAAGGACACTGTAAAATCCCCCTTCCCTCCCCACCCCACCAACCTGCTTTCCAGCTCTGTTCTCCTGTGCAGGGCAACCCAAGGAGACCCAGGGACTCAATGGGAGGCAGAGAAGAGATGGGGTTGGCGGGGCCAGTCAGAGGCGGCATTGGCCGGTTCTCCAGAACTACTCAAAATTTCCACTACCGGTTCTCCAGAACTGGTCAGAACCGGCTGAATACCACCTCTACTCATCACCCCACTCACCTGCTTTCCCGCTCCGTTCTCCTGTGCAGGGCAACCCAAGGAGACCCAGCCGATCAGCTGGGACTCGATGGGAGGCAGAGTAGAGATGGGGTTGGCGGGGCCAGTCAGAGGTGGGATTATTCAAAATTTCAACTACCGGTTGTCTAGAACCGGTCAGAACCGGCTGAATACCACCTCTACTCATCACGTCCACGTAGTTGTGCAGATTTCAAGGGGTTTTCTTGTGTGTGTGTCCTTGTTCAATTGGTCCTTGTTCCCTATTGCTATTTCCAAGGGTTTTTGTTCCTTTGCCACCCCCTCTCCCCTTTCTCTTTTTTCCAGGCCGAAAAAGAATAAAACAAGTCCGCTTTTTCAAAAACAATTGGCCTTTTTTTTGTTTTGTTAGGAAACCTCCTTCCTGTCACCCAGGAGCGCATCCAATCTTTTCTCCCGTTTCCTCTCGGTTTACAGGTCACAGCAGCATCTTTGCTCACAAGGACGGGCCGAACGTCCAGAGTTTTGGCAGCCCCCACGAGCCCTGGAACCGTCTGCACCGGACACCGCCCTCTTTCCCTACACCGCCTCAGTGGCCCAAGCCGGGCGACACCGAGCGGAATTCCTCGGTGACGAATCACGACAGAGACAGAGACTCCGAAAAGAGGGAGCTTTCGTCCGGTAAAGAAGAGAGAGAGAAAGAGAGGTAAGGGAGGTGGCCGTTGCAAAATGGACTGGGATCCATGGCTTGGGGGAGGTTCAGCGTGTTGGCGAGAACTCACCTACCTTTTTGCTTGCTTGCCTCCTCCTTTCCTCTCTTCCTCCTTCCTTCTCTCTCCTTCCTCTTTTCCTCCTTTCTCTATCTTCTTTCTTTCTCTTTCTCCCTCCCTCTTCCTTCCTTTTCTACCTTCCTTCTCTTCTCTTGTCTCTTGTCTCCCGCCTTCCTTCCCCTCTCCCTCTTTTCCTTCCTTTCTCCCTCCTTTCTTCATCTTTCTCCACCTTTCTCTTCCCTTTCTTCCTCCCTCTTTTCCTTCCTTTCTCCTTCCTTCTTTCTCTTCTCTCTTCCTCTTCCCTTCCTCTTTTCCCTCCTTTCTTCCTTCTCTCTCCACCTTTCTTCTCTCCCCTCCCTCCCTCTTTTCCTTCCTCCCTTCTCTACCTTCTTTCTCTTCACTTCTCTTCTCTCCCACCCTCCTTCCTCTCTCCCTCTTTTCCTTCCTCCTTTCTTCATCTTTCTCCATCTCTTCCTCTCTCTTTTCCTTCCTTTCTTCCTCCCTTTCTAATCTCTTCACCTGGCTTATCTTCTCTCCCCCTCACCCCTCCCTCCCTTCTGCTCTGTTTTCATGCCATCCATCTTACTAACTAGACCGACTTAGCCTATGATTTGAATCAAGCCACCATAGGGGTATTATAAGAATACATGGGCACATCACTTTTTTTTTTACTGGCACACATTACACATACTCAATATATAACCACGTTCATGAACTCTGTTGAATAATAATGCCAAAGGGTTTTTACGGTGACACCCATTGTCTCAATCTCTTTCCCTCCAGGGATCTTCTGGACAAAAGCAGGCATTCAAACCGATCCTCACCGGCTTCAGCACCCGTGACCCACCAGATCAGCAACCTCATCCGTAGCAACAGCCAGGCGGCGAGTGATTCCAGCCGGCAAGTTGCTCTCCTGGAACGAGACCGATCTAAAGATCTGGAGAGAGAGATTCCTGACCGGCTCAGAGATCCCCCTCCGGTGGTGGAGCAGAAGATCAAAGAAAGCCGCTCACCGGTGAAGGAACCTCCCAGCCATGAAAAGAGATCCCTGGAGGACAATACCAAGCCCGTAATCCAGTCGGTTTCTCCCTACAGCAAGCCGGCCTTGAGCGAGAGCTTGAAACTCAGCAACCTGATGAACAAGGATGTGGAGAGGAAGCCGGAGCTGCTGGCGGACCTCCAGAAGATCAAGAACGACGTCAAAGTCAAAGAAGAGCGCAAAGAGGAGAGCGATGTCTTGGTGGTGAGCTCAGAAACTTCGCAGCATCCTCGCGGCGCTGAGCACCCGCCACCCCCATCTCTCCACGGGTTGCCCCTGCCTCACACCATGGCGGCCGCCATGCCCATCTCTATGGGCAGCGTCCATCAGATGAACAACATGAATGTTTTGGAACGTAGCCGGATGATGACCCCACTGATGGGCATGAACCCGCTTGCGGGGCGGGAGAGGCTACCCCACCCGGGCTTTTCCTGGGACCCCATGAGGGACCCCTTGCGCGACGCCTACCGCAGCTTAGACCTGCACCGCCGGATGGACTTCCAGCTCCGATCGGATCCCATCCACCGGTTTCCTGCCGCCTCGGGATTTTATGACCACGAGCGCTCTTACCGGGACCGCGAACCCCACGACTACAACCACGAGAACCTTCTGGAAGCGCGCCGGGAGCAGGAGCGTCTCCGGCAAGCTGAAGAGCGGGAGAGGTTGCACTTACGGGAAGAACTCGAGCGTGTCAGGATGCACCACTTGCACACCTCCCCCATTGAAAGCCACCTGGCCCACATGCCTTCCTTCATGTCTCATCTCAGCAGCATGCATTACCCCAGGCTCAGCCCTTCGGCCGCCATGCACAACGGGATTTTGAGCCGGAACCCGCCCACTGCCGCGCTCAGTGCTCCACCCCCATTGGTCCCAGCGAGTAGTACGAGACCCTCCTCCCCCCGTCGGACTACCCCGCTCACAAACCCGGAATCCCGGGATTATTCCCCTTCTAGCAATGCCAAAGAAGTCGAGGCACGATAGCTCCCGGCCCGCCTGCAGGATAATTGTTTTTCTTTTTCCAAACTTACCTGTATAAATAATAGAGGAGGACGGGGGGGAAATGGGGTTGGGGGAACCCCCCTTTTTTTAAAACAAAAAAAATGCACTGCTGTAAAACTTTTTTTTTTAAAAAAAAACTGTAAAATTTGTAGAAATGAAGCACAGTTGCGAAAAGCGATGGAAGGGAGGGGAAGTGGGGATCGCGCAGAAGGAGGCATCCAAGGTTACAAACCTTTCGAGACCGCACGGTTGCTGACTAAGAAAAAGAAATGGAAAATTTTAATATATAGGTCTTTGGTTGTTGTTTTTTTCTTGTTCCCTGGTTTTATTCTGTTCTTTTTTTTTTCTCCTCCCCTTTTGCTTCTGTGCTGAGTTTAAACTATTATCAGGTTTGTACATTTTATTTTATTTTTATTTTTTGTTGTTGCCCAAATGCCAGGAACATTTTTAATGAATGTATTTTTTTTTTAAATTTTGTGCTCTTTGTTCATACACACACACACACATACACACACACAAAACACATGCAAAAAGAAAAGAAAAGGAAGTTTTTGTTTCTAGTTTAAATTTTGTGGCCTCAGATCCTTAAGTAAAAAAAACAAAACCATACATCCAGGGTTTCTTAAAAGTATTATTTATGGAGATTAACTGTAGTTTCATACAGTCCACTGTGAGGTTCTTGAATTGAGGCCACTGGTTTCTCTGGTACTTTGAAATTGAAGTTACAGATATATATTAAAAAAAAATAATTAATAATAATAATTAATTAATAATGTACAAAAACTGTTTGTTTTTTGCCTTATGGAGAAAATTAGAGTTTTTTGACTTCTTGTTTTAAATACAACAACAAAAGAAAGCAACATGTAAATATTCTGTTAATATAAATGTACACCAATATTGAATTCTTAACATAGGTAGACTTTATAAAAAAAAAAACGGTTTCTAGAACCACTCTCTGGTTATTGGTTAACGTTATTCCAACTCAATCCTCTTCAGTGTCTCTAGGAGAAAAAAAAACAGAACTAATGATACAAATGCAATCTAGGGATTAATTAGAGCATGTAACCTAATTGTATGCATATGCAAGAACCTTGCATATTAATACAGGTAATCCTCAAGTAGGTAACATCAGCAGAGCTAGAAGGGGGTGGCGTTTGTGGAGAGGAGGAGGAAGACTGGAATGAATCCTTAATACTCTCTGAGATTGATGGGTTGTTTCTTTTTGCAGGCATTTCATGACCCAACTAGGAAACATCAATTCTGTCAGATTAACACCACTCCCTTCTAACACTGATGAGGTTACCTAGCTGGGTCACAAAACGTCTGCAAGAAAGCAACCAAGCTCAGAAAGAGAGTATCCGAGGAGCCCAACACAGACCAATGTTTTTACAGAAATGTTTCAATTTCTACTTTCTACTTTGAGTAGAGAAACTGGAAGGCATAATTGGGTTTCTGCCCCAAATCTTTTGTGCTACCCTTTTGTAGCCATTACTCACAATTTATATCGATTTTCACATTGTCGCGTACATTTATATATTTATCAGTTATTAATCATCCATGACTAAACTATTTATTCCATCATTTTATACGAGATATTCCAAATTCCAGCAGTTCCTCATTTTTTGAGGGTTTTGGGTTGTTTTTTTTTGAAACTGCTACCAGAGACTGAGCCACAAAGAGTTTGCATAACATGGGATCAATCCATTGTGAGTAAAATTCATTATCAAATCATCCTCCAGCTTTTCGCGAGGTTCTGGATACGGATTAGCTCCAACTGACCCATTTTATTCAAAGGCAAAAAATTCTCGAGATCTCGTTCCCCACCGTCGAATGCAGAGTGAGGAAAAGAGACTTGAATTCAGAGCAAGGTAATGCTCAGTGGTGGGATTCAAAAAATTTTTACTACCAGTTCTGTGGGTGTGGCTTGGTGGGTGTGGCATGGCTTGGTGGGCCTGGTGTGGCGGGTGTGGCAGGGAAAGGTGACTGCAAAATCCCCCTTCCTTCCCCAACCCACTAACCTGCTTTCCAGCTCCGTTCTCCTGTGCAGGGCAACCCAAAAAGATCCAGCCAATGATCAGCTGGGACTCAATGGGAGGCAGAGAATAGTTGGGGTTGGCGGGGCCGGTCAGAGGTGGGATTGGCTGGTTCTCCGAAATACTCAAAATTTTCACTACCGGTTCTCTACAACCGGTCTGAACCAGCTGAATACCACCTCTGGCGACACTGCACCAAAACAAAGATTTTTATTTTTTATTTTATTTTTTGCTGGCTGAGCAATTCTCCTTCCGCTGCCTCTTCCAATTTCCTTGAAAACCCCTGAAGGAAATTGGAGCGCATCAAAGACGGTTGCCGGAGCTGAATCCGCCACTTTATAAAAGCTGCTGGAATCGATATTTTATCGGGCTCACGCTGCTTCTAGCATTAGCAGGGAAGAGAAAGGACTCAGGTGAGAGGCAGCAGGAGAAAATTACAGATTTCCATTCTGTAAAGTAATAGAACATCCGAACTTGGGGAGAAGGAGAGCAGGAAGCAAAGGTGCTTAGCGCCTTTACGTAAAAGGAAAATAAAGGTATGAAAGCTACATACAGCTTAAGCAGAGGAAGTTTAACTTCCTGCATCATAAAGCAGGTTATATTATACAGGTACTCCTTGACTTGACCACAATTGACCCCAATTTCTGTTGGCTAAGTGAGACACGGGTTAAGTACGTTTTGCTCCATTTTGCGACCTCGCTTGCCACCACGATTAAGCGAATCGCTGCAGTTCTTAAGTTAGTAAGATGGTCCTTAAGTGGACCTGGCTTCCTCACTGGACTTTGCTGGTCAGAAGAGGTTGCAAAAGGGGAATCCCGTAACCCCAGGATGCTGCAACCCTCATAAGTCGGTACTTAACGGAACTTGGAATGGCCACTAAAACAAACGGTGGTAAATTGAGGACTATCTGTAATCTGTGTAGTGAAGGCTGGCCGGAGGATTCTGCATGCCTTAGGAGGGTAAAGTCATAGCAGGCCTCTCGAAATTGCAATTTACTTAAGGCTGGGGAATTTCTTGATGGCCATCTAGTAGTTCTCTCGACTTCTGCAAAGTCACACACACACACACACACACACACACAACCGCTAATTTTGCAACCTGCTTTGTTGAACCCTCCTAGCTGAAACCTGCTGGACACGCAAACTTGTGTGCATGCTGCCGCTGATTCTGAGAAAAGGAGGACTAGGGGTGACCTGATAGCTGCATTCCAGTATTTTAGGGGCTGCCTCAAAGAAGAAGGGGGTTGTTGTGGTTCACCAGCAGCAGGTGTGGACGGCTGAGGTCTCGGAGAGCGAGGACTCAGGTGAGGAGCCTGCGTGGGATGCAGGGATGGGCCCAGGACCATCAGGGAGTGGAAGGCTGCCTTCGGAGATTGTGGAGGCTGGCAGCAGCGAGGAAGAGGCCCACGCGGAGCCTGTGCCCAGTGCGCATGCGCACAGGGCTGCTCGAAGGAAAGAGCAGCTGCAGCAGCACGGGCGACTCGGGAGTAAGGCTGCAAGGAAATGGCCCTTCCCTTAAGAGATAAAAGCCAGCTGAGAAACCGGAGTTCTTTGCAGAAGGCAAAGACGTTTTGTACTCGAGCCTGGTGGACGTTAGAATATCTTGAGTTAGTGTTTGGAGACTCTTTGATTTATTGTTTAGGAACTTTATCTGTTGTTCTTGGCAGCCTTGCAGAAACTTGGCAAACCTCTTGTCGGAGCTAATTAGTTGGAAGCAGCCTTTTTATCTGTGAAGAAACAGGATTCGTGAATGAAACAGTAAAAGGTTGTGCTGTTACCTTTGTCTGGTGTTTGCTCTCTTGGAACCAGGTTTGGGTCAGAGCAGGGGTCAACTTATTTTCCAAAGCACCTGAAGGCAGGACGAGAAGCAACGGATGGAAACTAATCAAGGAGAGAAGCAACCTAGAAGTAAGGAGAAACTTACTAACAGTGAGGACAATTAGCCAGTGGAACAGCTGGCCTCCAGAAGTTGTGAGTGCTTCATCACTGGAGGTTTTTAAGAAGAGACTGGACAGCCACTTCTCTGAAATGGTATAGGCTCTCCTGCTTGAGCAGGGGGCTGGACTAGAAGACCTCCAAGGTCCCTTCCAGCTCTATTCTGATTCTGATTCTGATTCAATCAATCAATCAATAATAATATAATAGGTAGCACAAATGCTTTTGAAAAGGGAGACTAAGATATTTGATATATAAATAAATGCAATATGCTTTAACAAGCATCTCTTCATACAGACCTTTATAGTTAAAAACAGATACCTTAAAACATTTGCAGTCTTTTATTTTATTTCTTTTAGGAAGATACTAACTTGTTTGGTATTTGTAAAATTTCTCTTTTGAACAGTAGGTGGCAGCATTCAATAAGATATAATGGGTTTGTTTTTTTTTGTTTCTTACAATAAAATATGGCCTGAAAATCTTAAGGAAATTGCAAGTACTGCATACTCTGACAAGAATGTCAAGAATAAAAAGATATTGCCTTAAGTTATACTGAGGCACTTTTGGCTTCCCATTTCTTTTGAACTTCTATCAGAACTTTTTGTGTTATAGAGGTTGATTTTTTATCTACAGAGGCAGATTTTTTTTTTAATCTATGTTACTAAAATTTCTAGAGCTACAGAGATTAAATATGTTCAACTGTTCAGCTGAGATAAAAACTGATAGGGTCTGTAAAACCCAATCCTTTCAAACGCCAATGGGGACCAAAAGGGTAAGGTCACTCAAAGACATATTTTTTTTTTAAAAAAAAGAGTTTTATAAAGGTGTTACAATGGATAACATCTAATGAGTTAAATTGAAAATTATGTCAATATTATCTGAAATAGAAAAAAAGCGTAATAGGAAGACTCTTAAAAAAGCCAGAGGAGAGAACATACGGAAAAATATAAAAGAAGCGGAATAACGGAATTACCGAATTGGAAGGGACCTTGGAGGCCTCCTGCTCAAGCAGGAAATCTTATACCATTCCAGACAAATGGTTGTCCAATCTCTTCTTAAAATCATTCACCTTTATTTCTGGAGGCAAGCTGTTCCACTGATTAATTGTTCTAACTGTCAGGAAATTTCTTCTTATTTCTCGGTTGGTTCTCTCCCTCATTATTGTTCTTCCATTGCTTCTTGTGCTGCCTTCAGGTGCTTTGAAGAGTAGTTAAAATAAAACA
>JANHFN010008199.1:48163-58707 GCA_032468175.1 Toxicocalamus goodenoughensis
CAGTTTTATCTTATAAATTATTTACTATTAATAAGCAAAATAATTATTCAAATTCATTCTAATAACTGGTATAAATTCCCTTATAAATCTTTCACATTTCTTTTCAATATTTTATCAATCTTTAGAAACAGTTACAATGTTTCCCTCCCTTCTTTATTGCATTAATTATAAATAAGCATACCATTACATAACAATACAATTTTATCTCATAGATTATTTACTTATTTCATTTCTAACTCATTACTATATCCTACTGTCACAATACTATCTTTTGTACCTTTGCAGAATTCTCACTTTTAACTTAGTTTAACCATTATGTCTGTGTTTTCTAGATGAGCTAATACCTTTAATCCTAGTATGTTTCCCCTTTTTATTTCCTGTTTTTGTCCCTCATAAGGTCTTTCCTTTTCTATCTTCTCCCCCTTTTTCTCATCCCTTTTTTATACCCTCTCTCTCTAATTTTCCCTTCTGTAATTTTCTTTTCTGCTTCTCCTTGTTGTTATGCTTCTTTTTTAGACTATTTTTCTTTTTGGCTGTTCCCTTTAATCTCAAACTTTAAATTCCTTTTTCCCTTTTTCCCCTTTTTCCCACACATAGCATTGTTTGACCATTGAAAATGGCTTCTTGTTTGTCCCGCCCTTCTTCTTGCTCTTGAAGCCTTTTCTTTTGCTTTTCATAGTGCAGGATCTCCATTTCTAAAAATTGAAATATAAAGCCAAAGGATCCTCTTCCCTCTTCTGCATCTTCTTTCTGTTTTTTAAGACTCATTTTCAATTCTTCCAGGAGTGATACCATTTTAAACACTTTTAAACAACCACGTGATTGACTTAAAAAAAAAACAATGCCAAAAACTTTTTTTTTTAAATCACCAAATAATCCCAGACTTTTCCTTCTTGTTTCTTTCCTTTACTTTTCCTTTCCATGGGTTACTGTATCTTTTAGTAAGGTTTCAGTTATAATGTATCCTTGGGAGTCTTTTCAAAGTTTCACTGTTAATCCCCTTTGTTTTTCGAGCTGTTATTTCATTATTCCAAGTTCCACCCTTTTACCTCTATTCTTCTCCTCTTTAGGGCTTTAAAATGACCCCCCAAAAAACCCTTTATTCTCCTTTTGACACTTGGATTTCAGCTTAAAGTTGCCTATTAGTGTCAAAGTAGATTAACACAAATTTCTTATTTAAATCTTCCTTTTAACATTCCATACCATTTGTAATTGCCAATATAAAAGTAGGAAATGGGATTTTTAACCTCCTTTTCTCTCTCCTTCGCCGCTTAGAAATTTCTTTCAGAAGTATCCCTCTAAATACTTTTAGATTCGGGGTACCTTGCTTAGATGTTTTCTGTGTTTAGCCCTGTCTGCCCTGCTTTCCTCTTTGACTTCGTCCTGCACAATCTTATCCAGTCGGGTTCCTCTTTGAGGTGGCCATTTCTGACCACCGCTGCAACCGCCTTCGGGAAAGGGAGTTTAGCCCAGCCAAGGAGGAGAGATGCGGCTCCCCTTCACTCGGCTAGCAATCTCCCCCCTCTTCACCACCTCTACGGGGTGGCTTCAGCCCCGAATCCAAAGCTCCAGCGGGGAGCACGGATCGAAACCACACACGATCGTGGATTTCGGTTCATCGCTGAAGCCCAAACCGGAAGTCACCTCTGGGTTTTTTTAAAGTTTACTGTAAAGAATTCAAGTCAAAGACTTGAAAGTGAGTATGGGCCACCAAAGGGCCACAGCTTACCATTCTCACATTGCTAAACTCAAAGACTAAATTGATCTAGAGGTGCTTATTTGACCTTTCTTTAGTATTCCAATTGTTTATTTTAGCTCACTGAATTTGGATTATGCCTGTGTACCCAGTGGAGTCACATGAATCAAATTGTAGTTTTGGAAATTCTACTGTTTTGAAATGGTCATGGTTTGGCAGAGAAAAAGTTGGAAAGTTTTGGGTCCTCCCTCTTTCAATTTATTAAAACCTGTAGGAAAATCCCTGACAAGTAGTACAAGGTTGGCATATGTTGCCCTGGTTTATTAAAAATAAATAAATCTTCATGATTCCACCATTACCAATTTTGCAGCTCTCATCATCTATTATCTGACTGGTGTTCCCATGCCTTTCCTTCCCATTCTGAACTGCTACTGATCTCCATGTGATAAAAGCAGAGAAAGCAGCCATTGGTATCTATAGGAAACACCAGGGAGCTTCTTAATACAGCAATGATTACACAACTGAATAACCAATGAGTACATTCATTTCTCATGTCCTTTTCCTTTTTCATTTCTTTCCCCATTTCCATTATCATCACTGCAAACATTGCCATCAAAGAAATTTTCCACTTTTTTTTTTTTTTACTATTTCCTCATGTCAAAAATTTGTATTTTAATTTACATTGTAAAACAAGTAAGATCCATTTTATCACATAAATCAAACTGACATATTTTAGCTTGGATGTGGGTTGTTTGAAACCAACTATTCTTTAAAGAGAATGGTTTGTTCATGGTGCATACTGCACACCCATGTTGTATATTTCATGGATTATTTTCCCCAAACTAGGGTTGTCAAGTTAATGAATTGTTGCTATTTTGAAATGGTCAAGGTTTCAAGAATTATGATAAATCTTTCTATGTTTGGAGAACATCAAATTGAAGAAAACTGATAAAGTATTTCAAGAATCATTGGCTGCAGTTAAAATAAGCAGTCTGAAGAAAGAATTTGTAGAAATTTGTTGAATATTTTAATAGATAATGAGAAAATGCTGCAATTCAGTTTTGCCAACCATTTATGTTTTAACTGGATATATGCTATATTCTGCTTTCACTGTAGAGCTCATGATTACTGAGGAGAAAGTGGCACAGAGACTTTCTGACAGGGAAGAGGAGCTGAAGGAGAGTATCCAAAAGCTCCAGAAAATTGAACAAATATTGCTTCAGACAAATAAAAAGGATGAAAAATTGAGGATCAATACTAAATATCCTTTCATGTTGGCTTCTGGTGAGAAAGCAGCAAGTTAAATCAACCATTATTTATCCTAATAAAGTACTGTATGCAGAAAAAGGCGATATAATATATGTAAAACAACATGGTGAGTTTCTTAGCTATAAACTTTTATCTTTGTTGTATGGTCCTACCTTTGGATTAAAGATAATTCCCCCCTCCAAGTATTTCTGGTGTCATGAACAGGAAGCCCAGCATCTGAGCCACCTGTAAATGTCTTGTTGGCTTGACAGAAATTGTGTCTTATTATGCTCCATGGTAGAGTCGGCATAGCTCTAAAGATGTTGAAACCAAAAGTACAGATAGTTCTTTCTTACAAGCAGTCTCTCAATGACCACTCAAAGTTACAGTGGAGTTGAATGACTGGAGTTTACAAAATTCTGATGATCATAGTGTAAGTGCGGATGACCTGATTACAATTTGGTACTTGGTGACTAGCCTGTATTTACAACTGTCTCAGTCAGGTGATTGCCATTTGTTTATTTTTTATTTATTAAATTTGGTGCCCATTTTGCTGTGGGGTTACTCTGGATGGCATACAACAATAAAACAGGGAAAAAAAGATAAAATTGTAAATATAACAATAGTAGAGGAATGAAACAAAAATAAACAGTGGTAATATAGTAATATGCAGAGTGGAAGCAGGAAGTGCAGGAGGGAGGTGGGGTCAGCAAGTTAGTCCATCAACCATCTCCAGTGATGTACTCTTTGATTGACAGGGTCCTCAGCAGACCTCCTCTGCTGGCATGAGTAGAGCGACCGTGTCTTAGCAGGACAAGACGGTTCAAGTAGTCTGGACCCATGCAATGCAGCTAGAAGTTCTGGGAGAGAGCCATCATCAGCCAGTGTCTCATGATGTCAACTGCTTAGTGATGGAGTTGCTGCTCCCATTACCATCATTAAGCAAGAATTACCTGTTGTTGGTCTAGTACAGGGGTGTCAAACTCACACCGTCCCGGCATCATCACGGGGCATATCACCTTTCCCCCCTTTGCTAACCTGGGCGTGGCCAGCGCATGATGCTGGAAGCCCTGGTCTAGTTGCTTTTGGCCCTTTAGCCACCTACCTTAACTTTTGGTATAAGGTAATCTGGTGTATATGTATATAAATAAGTGCCTCTCCATTAATCAGAGCTGGACAATTTGCTGAATCGAGGCTTCTATCACATGGACATTTTAGCAAAAGTAAGTTGGTATATTGGGAAATATTACAGGCAAGGGGGTTTTTAGAATGTGAAAAAAAAAAAAGGATGGTAGAGTCGTCTTTTATAACATTTTGAGGTTTTCCTGTTTATTGCAGGTAACTGTCCTTTAGGGCACATTCTTTATTTGTTATAATATTTTTTATTCATGTTGTCTAAGAATCTTCTTTGGCTTGTTAAAACTGGTGTTCTGAGCAGGATTCCAATCACACCTGCCATCTATAAAGTTTATTCAGGGCAAGAAAACAGTGACATGTTGTTCTATAAACTAATTAGATTTTGCTTTAATTCATTTGGATTTTGAAAATCAAAGTTGAGTCAATAAACAATTCCATGTATGGCCTTTTCAAAAAGGTTGAGACAGTTTGTATTTTTTTTCACTTGGAGCAGTTCACTTAACTCTCTTGCTCAGATTTTGATTCTGTTGCAAAAGAAAACAAGACAACCAATGGATTAATTGGTGTAGAAGTGTACTTTGGTGCCTAAATACCAAGGATAAAAAGTTTTCCAGGCACTTATTTTGAAACATGGTTCAGGTAACACAGCACCATTGTCCACAATACGGAAACTATTATTGTTGGAGTATTATTAAGACCTCTGTTAGTTTGGAGAATTACTTGGATTCCTTCACTCACACAATATACTGAATTAAAAAAAGAGCTGGAGACTTTGAGAGAAGAAAGCAAGCAGCAGCAACAGAACGCAACAGAAGAAGCTGACAGATCTATGTCAGCTACGTGAGTAAAAATCTTACCTAATCTCTCATTTGCAAAAGCTGAATTACAAGACTAGGCTACTCGGCTTCTATCTTGGTGATCCATTTCCTTTATGCAAGTAATTTGAGTTGGACAGCCATATAACCATTCTAAATTATTAAAACTGATCAAACCATAAAAAAGCTACGTTAATGTATGTTATTTTCCCCTCCCAAATTTCCTTTTGATTTGCCAAGGGGATACATGTAGATTGACAATCTTGCTTTGAAGTTATGGACTTAAGTAAAAATATACATTTGTGGACATTTGTAATTAGTTAATGCATATAGTACACTTGGAACACTTGCATGCTTTTTTAAAATGGGACAATGGGAAAAAGCACGTTTTTAATCAGGGTCCCCAAACTCCTTAGTTGAACAACCCCTTCATGAAACCTCAGATTATTCATCAGTCTTCAAATATTTATTTTTTGAAGATAATTTAATAAAAACTACTTTAATAGACCACTACTACTCCCTTTGGGAATAGATATTGACTACTTTGAGACATCCTGCTTTGAACAAGCAGCAGCACTC
The DNA here is from genome assembly GCA_032468175.1 of Toxicocalamus goodenoughensis. NCBI lineage: Eukaryota > Metazoa > Chordata > Lepidosauria > Squamata > Elapidae > Toxicocalamus > Toxicocalamus goodenoughensis. The sequence continues at coordinate 53,639 of JANHFN010008199.1, forward strand.
CAGGAAATCGCCACAGCCAGCTTTCCCTTGCTTTGCATTTTCCATTCATTTGACATGAGGTCTGTGAATGCCAACACAGCCTATGAACAGATTTCAGCAGCTGTAGATATTGATAGGATCTGCACCAGAACAAGGAACGGTATATAAATTGGAATAATAAATAAATAAATAAACTCATGTTTTGTTATGTCTGCCAGGTATCTTGTACATCTTTATTATCAGATCTGCCAGATTGACTGGGACTATTCTTGTGAATCACCCCTGATCAAAGGAAGTATCCTTTTGTAATGTCTGGATTCCCAGGAGGGGGAGGGGGAGAGAATTCCAGAGAAGCAGAACACCCCACTATTATAGTTTGAGGGCGAAAGAGAGTGAATAATAGCTCCCAGTTTGTTTTATGTTGCAAGTAATTTGCTTTAGTTCCGAAAGATTTCTTCTATAGGTGAGGAACATAAAGGAAACTGCTTAGAAGAATCTCAATGTGCCTTTCTTGGTTGTGGAGCCTGATGTTTCATTCCATGGAATTGGGGGGGTTGGATCAGGGAAAAAACTTGAGTAACTTTTTCCTTAACCTTTTCCTTTGTTCTCAGCCCATTATGGACCAGATATTGCTCAATCTATCAACCTTGACAGTAGCCAACATTCTCCTTGCTTTATCAGTGATTACCTCTGGAACCTGGTGAATACATCATGGTGAATAAAGCAGCTTTTGGCAAACAGTGCATAATATAGGAGATATTCCTAGGAATAAAATATATTTCAGTGGCTCATTCTGTGTTATACATTTTGGCAGAACAGTATTCTGAAGAGTATTAATGGAATAAAACAGACTGAAGCAAAATAAATATTAATACTAATCACAAAAAGTGTTTTATTCATGTGAGTAGAACTTCAAAACCAGTTTCCTAAGAGGATGTACTATCCACAGGTCAGGGGAAAAAATGTAGGTAGCCATCTGGGTAAGCCCTTCCTTGTGGGATAATAGAAAAGCAGCATAGGCGAAGGTCCACCTGAGGTTTTCAAGTTGTAGTGATCAGTGTTCACTTACAGCGCATTCAGAAAGTATTCAGACCCCTTTCACTTTTGTCAATTTTGTTATGATGCAGCCCGATTATATAGTTGAAACTCATTTTTTTTCATTAATCTATACTCAGTACTCCATGTCAGTGAAAACAGAATTTTAGAAATGTCTGAAATTTATTAAAAAGAAAAAAACCTGAAATATCACATTTGCATTTATATTCATATCATATTCAGACCTTTAGCAACAACACTTGAAATTTAGTTCCTGTGCCTCCCATTTCTCTTGATGGTTGCTGACATGTTCCCACAGCTTGACTGGAGTCCACCTCTGGTAAATTAAATTGAACATGATTTGGAAAGCCACACACCTCTCCTTAGGCGGCTTGACAGCTGACAATGCATACTGTAGCACAGCAAGAGCCCTAAGGTCAAAGGAACTGCCTACAGAGCTCAGAGATAGGATTATAGCAAGGCACGGATCTGGGGAAGACTATAATAAAATTTCTGCTGCACTGAAGGTTCCTAAGATCACAGTGGTCTCCATCATTTTCAAATCAAAGAAATTTGGCGCAACCAGGACTCTTCCAAGAGCTGGTCCCCATGTCAAACTGAGCAATTGGGGGAGCATTAAGAGGTGATCAAGAATCCAATGGTCACTGACTGAGCTCCAGAGATTCTATGTGTAGATGGGACAAAGTTCTAGAAACCCTCCACCGATATGGGCTTTATGGCAGAGCGGCTAGCCTCAGTGCAAAACACAGGAAAACCGACCTGGAGTTTGCACAAAAGCATCTGAAGGACTGTCAGACTGTGTGGAACAAGGTTTTCTGGTCTGATGAAATCAAAATTGAATTGCTTAGCCTCAATTCTAAATGTCTGGAGGAAACCAAGCAATGCTGATCATCTTCCAATTCCAACAGGGAAGCATGGTAATGGCAGCATCATGCTGTGGTGGTGTTTTTCAACAGCAGGGACTGATCAGTGTTGAGGGAAAGCCAAATGGAGCAAAGTATAAGGATACCCTCAATGAAAACCTGTTCTACAGTGCTCAGGACCTCAGACTGGGCCAAAGGTTCACTTTCCAACATGATAATGATCCTAAACAACGGCCAACAACAACACGAGTGGCTTAGGGATAACTCTGAATGTCCTAGAGTGACCCAGCAAAAGCCCAGTCTTGAACCCTGTTGAACATCTCTGGAGGGACCTGAAAATGGCTGTCCACTAATGGTCACCATCCAACCTGACTGAACTTGAAGGAAGGAAAAATGCAAGGAAGAATGGCAGAAAATCCCCCAACCCAGGTGTGCAAAGCTGCTTGTATCGTATCCAAAAAGACGAGGCTGTAATTGCTGCCAAAGGTGCTTCAATAAAGTACTGAGTAAAGTGTCTGAATACTTAGGCCCATGGGATATTTCAGTTTATTCTTAATAAATTTACAAACATCTAAATTTTTTTCTTTTCACTTCGTCGTTATGGAGTACTGAGTGTAGATTAATCAGGAAAAAAAATGATTCAACCATTGTAGAATTGGGCTGCAGCATAACAAAATTGACAAAAGTGAATACTCCGAATACTTTCTGAATGCACTCTTACCTGCAGATCAGCAACCACAGAAGAGTGCCTCACAACTTTTCCCGTTTCCTCACCTGCACCTGTACAAACTTGAGAAGCAAAAAAATTAACCTTGAACTGGCCGCCAAACTGTATGAATAATACACATTTCTAAGGAGGGCTCAGGGCTGCATTATGTACAAAATACTTCCACCCATCCCGATTTGGAGGTCATTTCCTGAAGGTCCATTCACTGCCAGGGGCCAGAAAAGAGACAGCCACTGTGAATTGAGCTTTCCTGTAGTTGTCCCAGAGAGGTTTCCTTCTTCACTGATGCATCCATCCCAAACTGAGGCAGGAGCAGCATGGAGAGGCAACAGACTTACTGTAGCTGCTACCCTTGTAAAGCACAGAGCAAAAGCTGTTCTTCATTATTGCCTCAAGGTCAGTTCAAATGGGATTTAAAGCATTTCTCATCTTTTTGGCACGTTTCCTTTATTCTGGCAGAATACAACTTGGCAGCAGGTATTTTAAAATACTGAATCTTCTCGAATTTGTTTTTCTCCTTCCATTTGAAGGGAAGTGGAGCACATTCCACGTCACCATTAACAATGGCATTTTTGCTGCTCCGTTTGTTTGCAGCATGGCTCCATGGTAATGGCAACGCCTACCCCACTGCGGCCTGATGTCATACAAGTTACTTCAGTCCAAGTATCTGTAGTGGAATCGTAACATTCAACGCTGTCCAGAAATGTTTGTCCATCATAGCCACCTGCAGGAAAACAATTAGCAATTAGAAGCAAGAGAGGCCAGAGGCTACCTTGAAGGCCCTTGACTGAACTGAGGTGAATCAGAAGCAGCACCCCAACTGTGCAGGACAGCTTTGTATTCACAGTACAACTCTTAATTCTCTGGGTAGAAAGTAGCCCTATTTGGCAAAAGCCATGTGAAATCTCAGCAACAAGAAAAAGAGGATGGGAAGAGTCTTAGCCATAATTAACACGTAAGACGTTTAGCTGGAAAAAATTCTGCCTCTTGCTGGTATAAATCCTGTTGCTTTGCTATATCCTGTGTGTAAGGTGGCAACATGTATTTCTCATGCTGAATCGGGCAAAATTTTGATGGCATCATACAAATAAGACTATAAATGACCCTGAATTGTAATTATTATGGAATGTTATGTTTGTCCTGGGTTTTTTATCAAGATTTCCAAGAGCCCAGTGTTTCAGCAGATGGAAACTTACATGGGGGAATCTTACCAAAATTGCTATTTGGAGATAGAGTGTGCGCATTAATAAGTAAGAGCACTTCTACACACATCTGTATCATTGATTTCAACCCAGTGTGTCTCAATGTAATGTAACTCAAGAGCTCACTAAGCTATCCAAGTAAATATGTGCAAGAATAGATTATTAACTGTAGCAAATAAAATATGGCTTTTGTTTCCACCCCATTAACCAAGTGAACTAAGCTATCCCTGGGACCAATGCCCATAGCTTGTGTGACTGCTGCCTGTACGTCCCACATCCAGCCAAAAAGAACTTGCTGTAATCCTTGGCCAACGTACCTAACACATAGATCTTGCCTTGATATACAGTGACCCCGAGGGCACTCCGACGGTGCTTCATGGGCGCCACGAAGGACCAGGTGCCCACCTCCACATCATAGCGCTCCACACTGTTCAATTGATTTGTTCCATCGTAGCCTCCCATGGCATATATGCAATTATTCAGAGCACAAACTCCTGCATTAGGAAAGAACAGCATTAAGACAGGCATGAATTATTCAAACACTCAGGAGAAATAACACATTCTCAAGATCAGGATCTCTTGTAACCTTAATCTGCAGTGGAAAGCCTATTTAGGGCTAGGTTAGAGTTGAACAATGCCTGGAGGGCCTTTTAGCAATGCCTGGAAATCTTTTCTACCTATCCTGGACAATATTACTCAGGTAGGAGGCAGTGTTATTCTTGGACCTAGAATGTCCATTTTTTGGCATCGAACAAGAAGCAAGGAAACATCTACACTGGTCTTTGAATGTAGGGAAATCTCCCCAAGCATATGAATACCATGGAATTAGCAGGCATGAGCTTGCTAATCCACTCTTGCTGCAACGAAGATCAACTTCAAGTTCATCCATTTCAATTTAGATCCAGAACTCCAGTGTAAAACTAAATTGGACAACTATCACCAGTTGGGTCTGAAGCACCACCCAACCATAGTCCAGTTTATTGTATTACAGGTAGTCCAGGGCCCATTCAAAGTTATAATGGCACTGAAGTGTGAAGGTTCTGTCCATTGCGCCACTCTTGTGGTCACATGACTGCGATCCAGGCACTCAGGTTGGCAGCTTGTGATTTCTTCTCACCTCACCAAAGGTTGCTTGCTGCCAATCTCTAGCAACCTCTAGGAATCAAGCACAGAGGGGCGGGGGGGTTGCGGTGATCATTAAGGAAGGTCTAGAGCCGAAGGAGACCACTGTGCCTCAGATAG